>CAWUEQ010000046.1:0-246253 GCA_963921185.1 Dasysyrphus tricinctus | reverse complement strand
ATCTAATGTAGCGATCATATTGTCTCAAAAACTGCTAGTGATAAGCTATCGAAAAAATACTTTTAATAGAAATTTAATATTAAAAGGCGTACCCAAACAGATTTTTTAAAAAAATGTCCATCGAAAAATGGGATTTTAAGGCCTTTTTTTGACTAATTTGACTGGCCTATGTTACAAAAATTCTAAGTTTTAAACAGTTCTAACTTAAAAATAAATTTTAAAAAAATTTATTGCTCGAACAATGATAGACCAAGAGCCGACAGCAAATTTTGGGAGTGGAGGTATAACCAAAATCGAAGTATGAGGGATTATAGGTACATGTATCGTGGTTTGGAATATGAAAGTCTGGCAGGTTTTGTTTTCAGCCTTTGGTGGGGGTGGGGGTTTAAAAGCCACGTAGTTTCCTATATATATGGTAGGGTCATTAGAACTTCAATTCACTTTTAAAAAATTGGATATGATGCTCTGTCATTTTCCCTAAGTTTTAAGACTTTTATCTTGGTAATCCGATAAATAGGACCCATTATTTTACCTTTGTAAGCAAACCTTATTGGCGTTTTTGTGGAGACTTTATTTGTTGATTTTTTATTTTGTTGAAAATCTCCAAAAAAGGGATGATAAGGTTCACGTAAAATGGTTATATCTTGAGTTCTATTAATCGGACCATCAAGATTGTGGTGTTTATGCTTAGGAAAAATGACAGGGAGTCATATCCATTTTTAAAAAAATAAATTAAAGAGGTTATAACCCCTGAAAATAAATCAGGGGATCTAGTACTTTATAACCCCCCATCCCTCCCAAAGGCTGAAAACAAAACCTGCCAGACTTTGGTATTTGATATCACGATACATGTACCTATAATCCCTCATACTCCGATTTTGGTTATACCTCCACTCCCAAAATTTGCTGTCGGCTCTTAGACTATGAGTTTTTATAGCTTAACTGTGATTCAAGCCTTTCATGGTGAATCGAATTCTAATCGTAGCTACTATCGATTCATCATCAAAAAAAACTCTAAAGTAGCTTTGTCTACAAATTGAAATGTCTTCCACTCTTTCAAACCAAAAAAAGAATATACAAAATGAAACATGCTCGTAAATTCTATATTATTCGTGGGTGAAGTCTTTTGAAAATTTACGAGAGCTCCATTTAAGCCATTAAGCCACTTTATTGTAAGAAGTCAAACGATCAAACGCATACTGACTTATAGGCCGCAATAAATAAATACAAAAAAAACAAACAATCAAACACCGAATAAGGCAGAAATTATTATGTTTAATGACTTTTGCTCCAATCATAAAATTTGTTATGACGGACGGCACCAATAAAAAGATTTTTTTTTTTTAAAGATTTTCTCTTTAATTGGGCAATTAAGTGGCTCTATAGAGTTTCGATTTAGGATTTTATGGCATCACCCTTTGAAACAAGTGTAAACCTATACCTGCTTTTAGAACCTCTTCTTTCTTGAACATATGTTTGTCAAAAATTGTGGTGTTAAATTATTGCTTAAAACCGTGGGTGCTCTAACTCTTAAACATCCATTTGTGGGACTGTTCATCTCGCCGCACCCCTGCCGCGATATGAAATAAGAGAAACTAATTGGTATCAATGTCGTCCAAAGAAAGAACTTTAATTTCGAGTTATTTCATTTAATCAAAGATGAATATTAATTTAAAGGATTTTGGGAAATTTATTGCATTGCTTTATTGCGCTTTGAAATAGAATTATAAACTATAAGCGTTATGGTACTTAACAGATCTATAAGTGCAGTCATAAACATTGTCAAAGAAACAACATTTTAATGGAATTTTTCTGTTCGAATTCAATTCAATTGATATGATTTTCGGGATGCCACAAAGAGGATGAAGAATTCAGGTGCGCCATTGACTAGTTAAAGCACTCGGATAAAAATAAGGTCTTTGGGAGAAACAAACTATGATAGAGAGCATGATCTATAATTTTAAAGGCTTTTTGAACCTTCTACTTACTTGCGTGTTGCGTTTCGAGGGGGTACTAGAAGACAAGTTTTGGATTCGATAAAAAATATTTCGAGAATATGTGCAAAAATGTATAAGAGCTGGTCCACCTATTTAGCAGTGTTGTGTCATGGGCCATGGCATACATCATCGTTGAAAAGTTAGTTGCCTGATGGAGCTCAATTTTTGTATATAACCGTTAGGTTTTAGGTATAGTGGGATGCGAGATATTCGGCGTCAAAAATGGTAATGAATCAAAAGGTAATGGAATTACTCATTGAGGGCTGGTCTACCAAATCAACAGTGATGTGTCATACGTTGCGAGTACTTTATTTTGTTATAAGGCCGTAAAGGTGTAAGTAACGGGTTTCAAGAGCAACTTTGCAAAAACGCAGAATAGAACAATATGTAATACAATTCCGCGTTAAATTTTAACTTTAAGATTTTTTACGAGTTGTTTTTTGCAATTGAAAAGAAGGAGTTTCATGCTTTTTGTTACCTATTTTTCTATATGAAATCTCTAAGGCTCCAACCAACCTACTTCATTAGCTCTTGGGCCCCTCCGTGAGGCATAGGGCTACCACTCACGCTATCTTGTTCTGTTTTGGAAATGTGTCAGCTCTCGCCAACTTTTTCCCAACATTTGAGATTCCTTTTCGACTGTTTTGCGCCAAGTTTTCTCTGGCTCTCAGGTCTTCTGCCATCTTGAGTAAAAGGATTCCACTGCATTGCGTGTCTTGCAATAGAATATTCACAACACCGCACCGCCGCCATAGGGTTTGTCCTATTCACTGCCACTTCCTTCTACGAATTACGATGTCAATAAGTTTTTGGCTGGTTCTCCGATGGACATCTTGGTTAGAGATGGTGTTTGGCCAAAAAATCCTAAGGACCACACTTCCTAAAGTTGTTTACCGCTTCAACCTGCTGGCCCGCAACATCAACTTGGGCAGAGTTACCAGAAATGTTCAGGATATTCGTTTTCCCGGTGCTGTTCCTTAACCTGACTTTAGTCGCTTCACTTTCCAGGTTACTCACCATATGGTATAAATCCTTGATGTTTTGAGAAAACAAACAAATATCGTCCGCGGGGCCGTGCTTGTCGAGATGTTGCAAAAAGGAATACATAAGGGAATACAAGATTATTTTCGCCATTATCTTTGCCACCACAGAGAGGACTTAGAGTCCCCTTCAGTTTCCGCAATCCGCAAGATTTCCCTTCTTGGTAGTTTGACGATCATACCTTTTTTCGATCAACGGGAAGACTTTCATCCTACCATGTCTGTAGCATTTTCACTGATACTTGAGAAGCTGATTGCTTTGTTGTTTTTTAGAGATTTGATTTCTTTGATGTTATCTCGGCTAATAGCCTATTGAATAGACCTTTTAAAAAGGAACAATTACGTGCAAGGGTTTATATTATTGAATATATTTGTTTGGCACATAAGCATGCTTAAAACCGAAAATGCTACTAAATTCACCCATGCGTTTCTGAGAGAATGGTCACACTGGCCACTTTTCAGTATTTTTGGTATAACTCAAAAAACTAAGCCGAATTTGACAATTTTACATATAATACTTTTTGTTCAAAATTAAATTTTCTGTCGAAATGGATAGTTTGGAAAATTTCTTAAAAAAATTTAAGCAGCAAAAGTAAACAAAAACCAACATAAAATAAATCGAAAAATCAAAGATTTTAAATTTTTTTCTAAATTGCGCATAACTTTTTTCGGAGCAAAGATACGCTCAAGACATGCATGAACAAAGTAAACTGGAGTTTAAGGGCTTTAATATGACATGTTAAATAGGCCATATTATTTGAAAATTGACAGAGATATATCCATTCAAACTTTACCATTTCTTATCATTTTTCACAGTTTTTGCCCGAAAGCCTATTTTTTGGTATTTTATGACAAAGCTAACGTTCTTAGGAACTTGTATCAAATCTTATGTTAATCGGACCTAGTGTTGCTTAAACATCGATAGTCTATCGATAGTATCGATAGTAAAAAACTATCGCGTACATCGATAGTTTTGAATAACTATCGATAGTTTCAAAAATTCCAAATTGTGTAATGAAGGGCTTGTGACCATAAAAATTTAAAGCAAAAACGTATGATATTTTAAGGCTGTCTATTGTCTCCATCATTATTTTTTATACTGAAATCCTGACATTAATAGGCGTGTTTTTTTATCATCGGGATCTGGATCTTCTTTTAACACGTATTACAAAAACAATTTTAGAAAATTTCCCATTATTTTGTTTTTGTATTACGTGTAAAACTTAATCCAGATTCCAGATCCCGATGATAATAAAACACGCCTAATGTCGTTTTGAATTGAATTTTCTGACTGTTCTACTCCTTTTTGAGTCCAACAGAATATGAAAACATCGTATTGTCAAATTTACACACACACTACACCATATTATAAAATGCTTTCTTCAAGCATTCATCACTTTTGACAAGTAGTGCGACGAAAAACTGTATGTACATGCGTGTGTTCCAAATCTACTCCTTCTTCAAATCGGGAATAGAAAAATACTCTGAAATCAGTACTCCGAACAGCCAATCAAAGGCTTTGGAGTAGAAAATGGAGATCGAACGTCCAATCGAAAACGACATAAGACTATGGTTCTGTTGATTAAGAGTTACAAGACATCAAATATGTGAATAGTTGAAACCAAAAATAGGTTATATAGGTACTTGAAACTCTTAAAATGGCGAAAATACAGTAGACGCTTTATTTGTGAAACTCGAAATAGTGAACTTTCCAGAATAATGAACACACAAAATTTTATATAAAAATGTATTTTGTATACAAATTTCTCGCAAACATTAAACATTGCTTAATATCTCCTCAGTGATATTATTAACTGTTTTCATTTTTTGTTTAAACCTCGTTGACAGCTTTGGTAAACGCTAAAATAAATTTAAAATTCACATCGAACAAAATGTGCACTTTTGATCGAATTAATCTTTAGAAAGCCCCTTAAAGCTCCCGCTCGAAAAGAGAACAATCTCGAAAGAGTGAACAGCCTTGGTTTTTATTACTTCACTATTTCGAGCGTCTACTGTAGTTTTGAATGAGCTAAAACTAAATAATTACTATCATTTAAATTCAATTTTTAAAAAGAAATTTTGAGACCTTTTTATAGCATAATATCTTTTTTTTCAAAAACATTCATTTTATAATTCAATGGATTTTGCAATAGAAATCTTTTCAAGGCATATTAAAAATGTGTGTAATTCATTTGATAAAACTATCGATAGTATCGATACTATCGATAGTTTTTTGTAAAAATATCGATACTATCGGAAATGGAAACTATCGATGTTTAAGCAACACTAATCGGACCAGCCGTTGGGTCTGTAGGTCTGAAAGCATTAAAAAACAGCCGAAAAACGAAATTGCGAACTTTTATCCTTTTTATAAATTCTCTATAGTTCTAATGTCATATTATATCGAAATTTTTATTTCGAACATTTTTACGAAAGTGAAATTTGCCATATTGTACCGAAAAAGGGACTTTCGGGCCAAAACTGCGAAAAATTATAAGAAATGATAAGGTTTGAACGAGAATATCTCTGTCAATTTTGAACAATTATTAATTTTTGAACATGCCATATTATGGCTTTAAGTCTCTACTCTATTTCTTCTTGGCATGTATTGACCCTATCTTTGCTTCAAAAAAAGTTATGCACAATTTATTAAAAAATTTAGATATCCTTGATTTTTTGATTTTTTTTAGGTTGGTTTTTGTTAACTTTTCGTGTGTGTGAAGTTAGCCCCCCTTTTTTTGAATTTGTTATTTTTGAAAATTGTTCCAGATTGTTCCCGATTTGTTCCGCATTGTTCCAAATTTTTTTTGAAAAATATTCAAAAATGGGGGTTTTAGACCCAAAAAACCGTTTTTGACCTAGCCCCCCTTTTTTCGAAAATCAAAATTTTGAAAGTTGTTCTAGATTGTTCTAGTTGTTCTGAACATTGTTCCAAGTTTTTGGACCTCTATGTTCAAAATTTCAAAAGTTATGGCCAAAATTCGAAAAAATTGTAGCCCCCCTTTTTTTGAAATTCTTACTTTTTAATTTTTTTTTGGATAAAGAAAAGTGTTCTTAACATTGTTCCCAAAAATTAAAGCTGTAGAGTGTATATCTAAAAAGATATAGCCTTTCAAACTTTTTTTCAAAAATTCAAATTACGGCTCCCCAATATTTTTTATTTTTTTTTTATTTTAAATATTTCATATTTAATAATATATACATGTGTTGAGAAATTATGGTGCTCTTTCAGAAAATAAATCAGCCTGAAACCGGACTTTAAAAAATAATCTTCGAGTTTTTGAATTTTGTAAAATTTGTATTGGTCCCCTTTTTACAAAATTCAAAAATCCAAAAGTTGTTCCAAGTAAAACTCTGTTTTTTCTACCAAATACCAAAATTTCATGCAAATCTATGCATAATTAATGACATAATCTAACTAAAATGATTTTATCACTTTTTTCATTCCCCACGGACCCCCCCTTAAAATATCAAATTTTTTTAAATTCAAAATGATTATTCGAGCTATTATTTAAAAGGGTTTAAAATCCTGGTTCCATGAAATATATTTTAAATATTTAAATTTTCAAAAAACACCCCCACACCCCCCCTTTTAGAAAATAAAATTAAAAAAAATCCTTTAAATAGGCATCTACCTTCATCTTCTTGCTCCAAAAATTTTATTCTAAAATGTGTGTAAACAAAGAATTTAGAGCATAAAAACACTATTTACGATATTAAATGACAATAATGCAGCCCCATTTTCGAAATCAATGGATAGAAAATAATCAACATTTTGTATAGGTTTATATTTATTGCGCCCTTAAAAAATAACAAAAAAAAAATAATAAAGAGAAATTGTTACCCCACCCCCCTCACCCACTCTTAAGAAAATTGAAAAATAAAAATGGGTTCTAAATTTGTTCACCCCCATGTCAATGCTAGCAAGTTTTAAACACAAACAAAACAAACAAAAGCTCTTAGACCCAAAATAAAACTCTTACGATATTAAAAGGAAATTGAAATTCATATTTTAGGTCTACATTAAGCCTAGTTTACAGTTCCCGTGCGCAAAAAAAAATCTATGCAAATATTCTCGCATGTCAAAAATAATTGAGGTGAAATGTAAAATTAATTGTTTGCATGATTGGTTTACAGTTTCCATGCAAAAAAAAAAACAATGCTGTTATGGAATGTCATGCAAAACAATGGACCGGCAATTGATTTGCATGCGAAAAAAAGTGTGGTGAATAAAATATTTTTTTTTTGATGGTCGGTTTATACTTCCGAAAAAAAAAATATATTCACCTCAAGGCATTATTTGCATGCAAATGGTTTTCGCATCCAAAAATAATTATTTTCCATTTTTAGGCCTATAGTTTGTCAATTAAGGGTAAATTAATGACTCAATGGGTGGTTTAGGCCAAAGCAAACGTTTTTCGCCTTGAATATTATTCAACTTGGTGCGCAGAATAGGTGGAAAATCGTTTTAAAAATTTTGATTTTTTTTTCGCATCGGAACTGTAAACTATGCTTTATCGAATAAAAAGGTTTTAAAAATTAAACCAGGATACAAAAAGAATCTTCTTGAATAACCACATCTTAAACTTAAAAAAAAAATTAAAAACTTTTTCGAAAGGTCTTGAACCCCAAACCCCCCCAAAAAAAACTTTTTTTCCAAAATCAAAAATGAAGCTATAGTCCATAAGCAGATAATAAAATATCATACCTAAATATATAAGAATATAAACGAAAGTAAAAAATTTAAATCCTTTAAATTGATTTTTAGTATAAAACTTAAAACTTCCCCGACCCCCCTTTTTCAAAATCGAAAATCTAAAGCTTGTTACAAGTGCAGAATGGCCTAAATCAAATTGTTCCAAGGATTCATTCAAAAATATTGAAAATTGTAGATTTTAAGCCGAAAAAACACTTTAAATGAAAAAATACTAATTATCCTTGCTCTGGCCCCCCTTTTAGGATATCCAAAATTCAAAAACTTGTTCCAGGTTGTTCTAGGGCTCTTCTAAATTGTTACCGAGCTTTCGTTTCTTAAAATTGATTTTTAGTATTAAAACTTTCAAAAAAATGCTCCCCCGGCCCCCTTTTCCAAAATCGAAAATCTAAAACTTGTTCCAAGTGCAGAATGGCCTAAATCAAATTGTTCCAAGGATTCCTTCAAAACTATTGAAAATTGTAGATTTTAAGCCGAAAAAACACTTTAAATGAAAAAATACTAATTATCCTTGCTCTGGCCCCCCTTTTAGGAAATCCAAAATTCAAAAACTTGTTCCTTGTTGTTCTAGGGCTCTTCTAAATTGTTCCGAGCTTTCGTTTCTTAAAATTGATTTTTAGTATTAAAACTTTCAAAAAAATGCTCCCCCGGCCCCCCTTTTCCAAAATCGAAAATCTAAAACTTGTTCCAAGTGCAGAATGGCCTAAATCAAATTGTTCCAAGGATTCCTTCAAAACTATTGAAAATTGTAGATTTTAAGCCGAAAAAACACTTTAAATGAAAAAATACTAATTATCCTTGCTCTGGCCCCCCTTTTAGGAAATCCAAAATTCAAAAACTTGTTCCAGGTTGTTCTAGGGCTCTTCTAAATTGTTCCGAGCTTTCGTTTCTTAAAATTTATTTAATATATCATTGGCAAAAAAAGAACAAAACGACAGACTCTTCCTCTGAAACCCCAAAATAAAAAATCTATTAATTTTGCCGCATGCAAAATCATTTAATTAGTGTTTCTTCCAACTTTCCATGTTTTTATTATTTGTAAGATCGAATTCTGTTTATTAGGTACCATTTAAAATTTAAACGGCTGTTCTCTTTCTCTTTCAAAATCGACCATCGTTTGTTCCATTGTTATTGAAATAAAATGCACGACTGGATCGCACATACTTGCTCTTATGTTCACGTTAGTTGGAACTTAAGAACTTTTAAAATATAACATAATAGAAAAAATATATAAAAATAGAAAAATATAAAAAAGCATCTAAATCGTTCTTTAAATATTGTATAAACGACTAGTAAAATAGTTTAGCGCTCAAAACCATGTATGCCAATTTTTTCCTTAAAAAAATAGAAATATATATGCAAAAAAAAATCAAAAACTAATTTTGTATATATAAAATTTTAGTAATATTTAAAACAAAATTTGGGATGCCATTTTTGAGTATTATTTTATATACATTTATAAATTTATTTTCAAAAAAATTCATCAACTTGTTTTCAGAATATTGAATTCTCAAAAAAAATTGTTAAATATTTTTTGATATGCAATTTTATTGACATTTTGAAAGAGCTTTATTTTGTGTAAGAAATTTGATTGAAATAGGTTGAGCCGCTAAAGAGAAAATACAGAATCAAAAAAACCGTTGTATTGCAGGTATGGCACAATTCTGTCTGTCTGTACCTCAACCTACAGCCTAAACCACTGAACAAATTTTCTTCAAATTTTGAACTTAAGGTTTTTTCTACTTTCCAGAGGGGAAATTGAAATTTTTTTAGCTCCAAAAATAACGGTACTTGCCATACAACCGTTAAGAAAAAGCTAATTTATCTCAAAAACGGCCCAACGATAAAAGAAAATAAGTGTGTTATTGTTTATGGTGTACTTTTGGTATGAACAAAAATTTCCAAAAACTGTTATTAACGGTACCTGCCATGCAACGGTTTTTTTTAATTCTGTATTTTCTCTTTAGCGGCTCAACCTATTTCAATCAAATTTCTTACACAAAATAAAGCTCTTTCAAAATGTCAATAAAATTGCATATCAAAAAATATTTAACAATTTTTTTTGAGAATTCAATATTCTGAAAACAAGTTGATGAATTTTTTTGAAAATAAATTTATAAATGTATATAAAATAATACTCAAAAATGGCATCCCAAATTTTGTTTTAAATATTACTAAAATTTTATATATACAAAATTAGTTTTTGATTTTTTTTTGCATATATATTTCTATTTTTTTAAGGAAAAAATTGGCATACATGGTTTTGAGCGCTAAACTATTTTACTAGTCGTTTATACAATATTTAAAGAACGATTTAGATGCTTTTTTATATTTTTCTATTTTTATATATTTTTTCTATTATGTTATATTTTAAAAGTTCTTAAGTTCCAACTAACGTGAACATAAGAGCAAGTATGTGCGATCCAGTCGTGCATTTTATTTCAATAACAATGGAACAAACGATGGTCGATTGTGAAAGAGAAAGAGAACAGCCGTTTAAATTTTAAATGGTACCTAATAAACAGAATTCGATCTTACAAATAATAAAAACATGGAAAGTTGGAAGAAACACTAATTAAATGATTTTGCATGCGGCAAAATTAATAGATTTTTTATTTTGGGGTTTCAGAGGAAGAGTCTGTCGTTTTGTTCTTTTTTTGCCAATGATATATTAAATAAATTTTAAGAAACGAAAGCTCGGAACAATTTAGAAGAGCCCTAGAACAACCTGGAACAAGTTTTTGAATTTTGGATTTCCTAAAAGGGGGGCCAGAGCAAGGATAATTAGTATTTTTTCATTTAAAGTGTTTTTTCGGCTTAAAATCTACAATTTTCAATAGTTTTGAAGGAATCCTTGGAACAATTTGATTTAGGCCATTCTGCACTTGGAACAAGTTTTAGATTTTCGATTTTGGAAAAGGGGGGCCGGGGGAGCATTTTTTTGAAAGTTTTAATACTAAAAATCAATTTTAAGAAACGAAAGCTCGGAACAATTTAGAAGAGCCCTAGAACAACAAGGAACAAGTTTTTGAATTTTGGATTTCCTAAAAGGGGGGCCAGAGCAAGGATAATTAGTATTTTTTCATTTAAAGTGTTTTTTCGGCTTAAAATCTACAATTTTCAATAGTTTTGAAGGAATCCTTGGAACAATTTGATTTAGGCCATTCTGCACTTGGAACAAGTTTTAGATTTTCGATTTTGGAAAAGGGGGCCGGGGGAGCATTTTTTTGAAAGTTTTAATACTAAAAATCAATTTTAAGAAACGAAAGCTCGGTAACAATTTAGAAGAGCCCTAGAACAACCTGGAACAAGTTTTTGAATTTTGGATATCCTAAAAGGGGGGCCAGAGCAAGGATAATTAGTATTTTTTCATTTAAAGTGTTTTTTCGGCTTAAAATCTACAATTTTCAATATTTTTGAATGAATCCTTGGAACAATTTGATTTAGGCCATTCTGCACTTGTAACAAGCTTTAGATTTTCGATTTTGAAAAAGGGGGGTCGGGGAAGTTTTAAGTTTTATACTAAAAATCAATTTAAAGGATTTAAATTTTTTACTTTCGTTTATATTCTTATATATTTAGGTATGATATTTTATTATCTGCTTATGGACTATAGCTTCATTTTTGATTTTGGAAAAAAAGTTTTTTTTGGGGGGGTTTGGGGTTCAAGACCTTTCGAAAAAGTTTTTAATTTTTTTTTTTAAGTTTAAGATGTGGTTATTCAAGAAGATTCTTTTTGTATCCTGGTTTAATTTTTAAAACCTTTTTATTCGATAAAGCATAGTTTACAGTTCCGATGCGAAAAAAAAATCAAAATTTTTAAAACGATTTTCCACCTATTCTGCGCACCAAGTTGAATAATATTCAAGGCGAAAAACGTTTGCTTTGGCCTAAACCACCCATTGAGTCATTAATTTACCCTTAATTGACAAACTATAGGCCTAAAAATGGAAAATAATTATTTTTGGATGCGAAAACCATTTGCATGCAAATAATGCCTTGAGGTGAATATATTTTTTTTTTCGGAAGTATAAACCGACCATCAAAAAAAAAATATTTTATTCACCACACTTTTTTTCGCATGCAAATCAATTGCCGGTCCATTGTTTTGCATGACATTCCATAACAGCATTGTTTTTTTTTTTGCATGGAAACTGTAAACCAATCATGCAAACAATTAATTTTACATTTCACCTCAATTATTTTTGACATGCGAGAATATTTGCATAGATTTTTTTTTGCGCACGGGAACTGTAAACTAGGCTTAATGTAGACCTAAAATATGAATTTCAATTTCCTTTTAATATCGTAAGAGTTTTATTTTGGGTCTAAGAGCTTTTGTTTGTTTTGTTTGTGTTTAAAACTTGCTAGCATTGACATGGGGGTGAACAAATTTAGAACCCATTTTTATTTTTCAATTTTTTTAAGAGTGGGTGAGGGGGGTGGGGTAACAATTTCTCTTTATTATTTTTTTTTTGTTATTTTTTAAGGGCGCAATAAATATAAACCTATACAAAATGTTGATTATTTTCTATCCATTGATTTCGAAAATGGGGCTGCATTATTGTCATTTAATATCGTAAATAGTGTTTTTATGCTCTAAATTCTTTGTTTACACACATTTTAGAATAAAATTTTTGGAGCAAGAAGATGAAGGTAGATGCCTATTTAAAGGATTTTTTTTAATTTTATTTTCTAAAAGGGGGGGTGTGGGGGTGTTTTTTGAAAATTTAAATATTTAAAATATATTTCATGGAACCAGGATTTTAAACCCTTTTAAATAATAGCTCGAATAATCATTTTGAATTTAAAAAAATTTGATATTTTAAGGGGGGGTCCGTGGGGAATGAAAAAAGTGATAAAATCATTTTAGTTAGATTATGTCATTAATTATGCATAGATTTGCATGAAATTTTGGTATTTGGTAGAAAAAACAGAGTTTTACTTGGAACAACTTTTGGATTTTTGAATTTTGTAAAAAGGGGACCAATACAAATTTTACAAAATTCAAAAACTCGAAGATTATTTTTTAAAGTCCGGTTTCAGGCTGATTTATTTTCTGAAAGAGCACCATAATTTCTCAACACATGTATATATTATTAAATATGAAATATTTAAAATAAAAAAAAAATAAAAAATATTGGGGAGCCGTAATTTGAATTTTTGAAAAAAAGTTTGAAAGGCTATATCTTTTTAGATATACACTCTACAGCTTTAATTTTTGGGAACAATGTTAAGAACACTTTTCTTTATCCAAAAAAAAATTAAAAAGTAAGAATTTCAAAAAAAGGGGGGCTACAATTTTTTCGAATTTTGGCCATAACTTTTGAAATTTTGAACATAGAGGTCCAAAAACTTGGAACAATGTTCAGAACAACTAGAACAATCTAGAACAACTTTCAAAATTTTGATTTTCGAAAAAAGGGGGGCTAGGTCAAAAACGGTTTTTTGGGTCTAAAACCCCCATTTTTGAATATTTTTCAAAAAAAATTTGGAACAATGCGGAACAAATCGGGAACAATCTGGAACAATTTTCAAAAATAACAAATTCAAAAAAAGGGGGGCTAACTTCACACACACGAAAAGTTAACAAAAACCAACCTAAAAAAAATCAAAAAATCAAGGATATCAAAATTTTTTAATAAATTGTGCATAACTTTTTTTGAAGCAAAGATAGGGTCAATACATGCCAAGAAGAAATAGAGTAGAGACTTAAAGCCATAATATGGCATGTTCAAAAATTAATAATTGTTCAAAATTGACAGAGATATTCTCGTTCAAACCTTATCATTTCTTATAATTTTTCGCAGTTTTGGCCCGAAAGTCCCTTTTTCGGTACAATATGGCAAATTTCACTTTCGTAAAAATGTTCGAAATAAAAATTTCGATATAATATGACATTAGAACTATAGAGAATTTATAAAAAGGATAAAAGTTCGCAATTTCGTTTTTCGGCTGTTTTTTAATGCTTTCAGACCTACAGACCCAACGGCTGGTCCGATTTACATAAGATTTGATACAAGTTCCTAAGAACGTTAGCTTTGTCATAAAATACCAAAAAATAGGCTTTCGGGCAAAAACTGTGAAAAATGATAAGAAATGGTAAAGTTTGAATGGATATATCTCTGTCAATTTTCAAATAATATGGCCTTTTTAACATGTCATATTAAAGCCCTTAAACTCCAGTTTACTTTGTTCATGCATGTCTTGAGCGTATCTTTGCTCCGAAAAAAGTTATGCGCAATTTAGAAAAAAAATTTAAAATCTTTGATTTTTCGATTTATTTTATGTTGGTTTTTGTTTACTTTTGCTGCTTAAATTTTTTTAAGAAATTTTCCAAACTATCCATTTCGACAGAAAATTTAATTTTGAACAAAAAGTATTATATGTAAAATTGTCAAATTCGGCTTAGTTTTTGAGTTATACCAAAAATACTGAAAAGTGGCCAGTGTGACCATTCTCTCAGAAACGCATGGGTGAATTTAGTAGCATTTTCGGTTTTAAGCATGCTTATGGGCCAAACAAACATATTCAATAATAAAAACCCTTGCACGTAATTGTTCCTTTATACCCCTCATTTTCCCGTCCATTCAATAGGCTATAAGCCGGGTGGGAAGGTGCGAATACGGGAACTTGTTGCTGCGAATTGCTGGTTTGATTTTGGAACCACCGCCCCGTCTAGATGGTTAAGTACGGTGGCAAAGTGTTCGTTCCATCTTCTGAGCTGATCCTCATTGATATTCAGCAAGGTATCGTCTGAATCCTTCACTACATTTTGTTTTTGGGATTCACTTCCTTGTATATTTTGTTGACTATGCTGCTATCGCACATGGAAGCTTCTTCCTCAGCCTATTCTGCGAGGACATTTATGTGACGTCTTTTGTCACGCCTGACACTACGCTGCACTTGTTTTATTTTCCTACGATTCTGACATTCGATGTTAATTTTTTCACCTTCTGAGGCTGCTACAAGTTGGGAGCTGATAGTATTTCTTTCTTCGATCTTCCTCCAAGTATCTGCAGTGAGCTATGTGCTGTGGTTTCTCTGCCTTATACCGACACAAGCGCCACAGTTGAAAAGGCATTTTTCAGAGTGCTCTAATGCTGGTCTGTGTTTTCTGCAGATGCACTGCTGAAGCTGATTGCTTCTTCTTATGTGGCTAGGTGGTCCTTGTATCTTTGGCGCACTATAGGATCTCGTATAGTCTGTCGGTAATATACAGCACCGCGTCTATTTACGTTTGTAATCGCGAAGTGACCTTAGCATTTAGATCTCTTATAACAACAGATATGTCTCCTCTAGGCGAACCTCTGAGAGCCGCTCTGAGTTAACTGTAAAAAACATCCTTTGTGACGTCAGTCCTATCCTCAGTCGGGGAAAAGGACTGGATGATGGTGATTTTTCTTAATTACCTGAATCTGGCTGGCAGTGTCCAGTCGTTGATGGGTATCCTGGTAATAAGACTTTTACGCACCTTTGGAGACATCAGCAGTCCCACAACGGAATAGTGGGAGCTTCCAATTGGTTTTCCAGAGTAAATGAAGAAAGTGCTATTAAATCCGCGTGACCTGGCGCTCAACCATCACACTTTCCTCAGTCCCAAGATGTCCAAGTTGTATTGTAGGAATTCTCTCTCAAGTTGAAAGAATATGGCGTTTTTAGGACCTTCTTCGCAGTTGTCGAGAAGAGTTTTAAATTCCAGAATCCAATCTTTGTTCTTGTTCGATAGCCAAAAGTCGTCGTCGGTAAATCAGTTGCTGTTTGAGGCTGTAGTTGCTGATTCGAAGCGACTGTTTTCTTTAAATGTGAGGGTTGCTGACCCACCACACAACCCCAAGTCCCAGAGGGCCAGGTCCTTGGACAGGTGACCGATACCAGTTAACCACTACGGGGATATGAGCGCTGCCGTTGGCTCGTTAAGGGTTCATCGGCCACCATATCTTTTTCGTGACCCTGCCAAGTACTGAAAATCTTTACTGACCTCTTCTCTAGGTATGCCAAAAGATCTCTGTCTTCCACACTGATAGTGACACCGTTGATTCTATAAATAGTATTCATCTGCCTTCTTCTTCTGATAGGCTCGTCCAAAGACCCAGCTGATTTATACAGCCACTCGTTTCCGATAGAGCATTATAGTGTTGCTATTTTTGTGATTTGTTCAACTCTCGCGATTATTAGTTCGGCAAGTCAAGTTCGGATGAACGAGACCAGTATCCGATGGTTGCCACTTGGAGGTCAAATAAGCTGAATTGACGCGTAGTATTCGTTACATCACTGGACATCATTGCCATGTTGACACCATTCAGTAACTTCCCGCTTACCACAGCGCCTTACCATCTAAAGCAAGCATCTTGAACTAGGTATAAGAACAAGTTCAATCAACCCAGTCATGGATTTTATTATAAATACAATTAAATTGGTCAAAAACAACTGCCATTTTAAAACCTCCTATATCTCCTCAAAAGGAATCCTTCTGAATTCCAAAGCATTTCGATTCTATATAATACTCACTGCAACCTGCTGACAACTGGTCAGCGTGTTTAATGTTGGGTCATTTATCTTCGTGCAAATTGGCTCTTAATTTCGCGCATCCCTGTTGTGCTCTCCTTCCTACCCGAAATGCAAAAATGGTAGTGAACAGCCGTCCTACACTCGTTGTTTTCCTTTAGGATACAAAAAAAAAAAGTTAAATAAAAAAACACCAAGAATACTAAATTATGTCTCACATCAGATATGAAGGGCTACGGGCTTCTTGCAGCAGTTTATTGTTGCATTGTTATAATATATCCTCAACGATGTGGCATGGATGTTTAAATTGTGTGGTGGGAAGTTGTTTGGTTACGTCCTGGCTTGGCATTCATTAATAAACAATTTTTTTTTGTCTGCTCCTCTGTTAATCTAATTTGAAGAAGGATTAAGGAGTACAATAATACAATATCCAACAAGAGAGTTAAAAGAAAAAAAAGATACATATTATGTATAATTGTGTACTCAACTCATATATTGTAGATAGGGGGAAGTGGATGGGTTTTTGGAAGTTTAAAGGCCAAACTGGGGAAACAACGTGGTGCTAATGATACAAATCTGCATGCTTCACGCAATTGCTTGTGAATGAGGAATTTATTTAAGTTGCGGTTTTTAACCTTTTTTTAATTGTTGTGAGAAAATTATTCAATTTATAAATCAAACAAACAATTGTTGAATTTTTTTTTGAATAAAATTCCGCTTCCGTCAGAAGAAAATTGGAGCATTTGGCAAACACTGAGCATAGCCAGCTCCAATATGTATGTCTTCTTGATAAGAAGAAGTGGAAACTCTATTGTCTATTTTAAATTTAAAAATATCAGGTATCACCGATGGCTTAACGACATTCAGTTGCGTCAAACTCGTCAATGAAGCAACTTCTGACTGATCTTTTCATTTTTCTTAAGAAATGGCAAACTAAAAATACAAGGAAAAAATCTTTACCTTATATACATATTTATTTGAACTTAAAGAAGCAAAACAAAGAATAAATACAATCTTTACCTTAGTTCGTAAAGGGTTACGAAATCTTGCTGTTCTACTGGTAATTTCAATAATTATCGCAACAACAGCTACTTTCATGTGGTTTGAAAAACGGCAAACATTTTTCTCGCGCCGATAAAAATAGGCCACGAGGTAAACCATTAACGAAAGAGTGTTCCCAACAAGGCACTCACTCAAGGCAGATGAATCCTTGCGATAGATCAAAGATGGCTGAACTACTTGATGATCACATTACGACGTCTAACCGCCCGCCACTAGCATCAAGTACAGAGGACCAGTGGAGACATTGTCAACAAGCTATAAGACGCCACTGATGTGCTGTTTACCACAGCAAAACCCTTTGTTCAATGAAGAGGGCCGGTTGGCACTTGCAGCTAGCAATAAGGCCTACCAAACAATGGTGCAGACGACGAACGACAGCTGCAGAGAGAGAATTGCGGGCAAAAAAGGAGTGAAGAGGGCCACCGACTTCTCAGGAAGAAAAACAGAGAGCACGAGAAGCAGGAGGTAAAGTCTATTGAGAATTGTACCCAGCAGCGGTGATATTCGTAAGTTCTACCAAATGGTAGATCTACCCAAGGCTGCAGGGCCAGAACGGAAGCCTGTCGAGACAAAAACGGGAACATGGCAATAGATACACAGTGTTGCTGAATGGGCGAAGATAGCCCATATTTTGCTGATTGACGAAACATGCCATACAACTTGCACCATGATGGCCAATGAAACATTCTGTGCAACTTGGCCCATATTGGCCAACATTTCCCTCCACATATTCAAAGCACCGAGAGATAACGTGACGTAAAAAAGTGCACCAACCCTTCTGCAAAAAGTATGCCCGATGAATGGAACTTTGAATCGTCCACAAAAGATGAGATGCTCTGACCTGTTCCAATTAGAGGAATAAGTCTCCTAAACTTCACGCTCAAACTCTTGTTTGCTTTACTGTGTGATCGCTCAAACCTTTTGTCAACGTTCGGCCCCTAGCAGAGTTGTTTTTGAGCAGATAGGTCAACCGTTTATCAAATGTTCACACTCCGACAGATTTTAGATAAAACAGGAATTCCTGGTCGGTGGAGAAATGCTGCGCTGCTCCGTCGAAGTCAGTTACAAAACCACTGAAAACTGAATCGTTTGATGTTCAGACAAATCTAAGGCATGGTGACGCATTATCATGTAACCTATTCAACATTATTCTTGAAGCCATTGTACGCTAATCGCAAGTCAACACCGCTGGCTGGTACAATTTATTAAAAGTTCGTTCAACTACCTGCTTCCATATGCAGAATGCAGATGGAAAAGACATTATCGGGAGAACTAAGCGAGCTGTGATTGGTTCATTTGTCAGTATTTGAATCGGAGGGGCGAAAATGGGATTGGTTGTAAATGAAGACAGGACGGAATATCGTCCCCTGATTGCAAGAACAAGGTAACTCAATTTTCAATTTATAAAATATCTCTGGAAAAATGGTATTATTTAGTACAGTTTCCAAGATTTTTCGTCAAATTTTTTTCTATTCTAGACAAATATAGAATATTTCTGAAGTGTAAGAAATATAAGAAATAAACTTTTCCTCGTTCTCTTGTAGTTAGACATCTATGAACGTTGCTATCTCCAAAATTTATAAAATTGAGTTACCTAGTTCTTGCAATCAGGGGGCGATATATAATGTTATCGATGAGAAAGGAATCTCAACAACATCGACTCAGCCAAATAATTAGGAAGGATAGATATACCCTCAACGTTGTCAAGGTCTTTGTCTACCTAGGATCCCACTATTACCTCACAAAATGACAGCAGTGCAGAGATTAAATGAAGAATTAATCTTGCCAATCGTTTTTTCTTCGCATTTTAATAGCAAAGCCTTTCTTTCATAGAACCAAATGAGGCTTTGTATGTATAAGCCCTTTCATCCCTTTCCTGCTGCAAGACGCAGAATCATGGACACTGAAAGAATCAGATGAAAATTCGCTTAGCTGATTTGAAAGGATTCAACGATGAGCTTTAGGGGCTATACAGGTAAAAAGTTGAAAAGTGTGGACCTTTGTTGTTCGACATCTAAATCACCACTAACCAGACAGCCAGCATACCAGAAATAAGAATGAAATTCCACACAGACGACTCCATCATAACGGCTACTTCTTCTTCACCAAAAATTACAACCTGAATAGTGCAAGAGATCATTAGAAACTTTCTCAAATACAGACTTTAGAAACAGACAAAAATGGAGCTTACCTGCTTCTGGACATCGGTAGCTGCCATAAAAAGAAAACGATCAACGATTCATCACTTTGTACTAGCATGAATAATCAACCTTACAGAAGAAGTATGTTGCTGTCAGGACATCCACGAAATACTAAGGAAACAACCTCAGCAAACTCAATTTCAAGCAACAAATATTTGGAAGATTGAAGGAAGATTCATCCCTCGCTGCTCAGAAATTGAAATGCACTGAGTCGGAAGAAAAGAAGATGCTTTTCTAAAAATAGCTGAATTGCCCTCAGCAATGAAGAAGATGAAGCTATTTGAGAGGTATGATGGTCGAAGTTCGACTTCTAGGATCAGAATAGATACTAAGCACAAACTATTCAGAGTTTGACCCTCCAAAACCCGAGTTTTTTTTGCTCTTAAAGCCTAGTTTACAGTTCCCGTGCGCAAAAAAAAATCTATGCAAATATTCTCGCATGTCAAAAATAATTGAGGTGAAAGACAAAATTAATTTTTGCATGATTAGTTTACAGTTTCATGAAAATAAAAAAAGGAACATTGCTGTCATGGAATGTCATGCAAAACAATGGACAGGCAATTGTTTTGCATATGAAAAAAGTGTGGTGAATAAAACATTTTTTTTGGATGTCGGTTTACACTTCCAAACAAAATTTTTTTTCACCTCAAGATTTTATTAGCATGCAAATAGTTTTTGCATCCAAAAATAATTATTTTCCATTTTTAGGCCTATAGTTTATTAATTAAGAGTGAATTAATGACTCAATCGGTGGCTTAGGCCAAGGCAATCGTTTTTCGCCTTGAATATTATTGAATTCGGTGCACAGATAGATGGAAAATCGTTTTGAAAATTTTGATATTTTGTTTTCATGTGAACTGTAAACTATGCTTAAGGGACGGATTTTGGACACTGGTAGGTAACCCAGCCACGGAGAAGACGAGAAATATTCTCTAACCCATTGATAGTCCATTTTTTTGTTGTAAGATAGGTACATTTTTTTTTTAATATAAATTTTTCTTTAAATAGCTATGTTGCGTTACTTTTTGTTTCTAAGATATTTAAATAAAATGAGTTTTTTCAACACCTTCCATTATAATAGTTACAACTCTATAGAACTCGAAATTTCTTCATATACATAGTTTCAAACCATAAGAGCCTCTTAGTGCAACCTTTTTTCCTTTTAATTCCCACACGATAAAGTCCTAAAATCCATTCCAACTAAAAATATGATTATAAATAAAAAAAAAACTAATAACAGTTCATGTCAA
Organism: Dasysyrphus tricinctus; assembly: GCA_963921185.1. Classification (NCBI taxonomy): domain Eukaryota; kingdom Metazoa; phylum Arthropoda; class Insecta; order Diptera; family Syrphidae; genus Dasysyrphus; species Dasysyrphus tricinctus. The sequence continues at coordinate 225,481 of CAWUEQ010000046.1, read as the reverse complement.
AATGAGTACTTTACGATGCAAGTCACATGGTCGTAGCCTTTCAGGCCGAACTAAACGACATGACATTTTTAAATGTTTTATCTGGTTATTGTGGCCATCATGTGAAGCAGCAGTAGAACAACTATACAAGCGCATCTATCCTTCGAACAAGTATGTGATTTATTTATATTTTTCTGGTGTCAAATTGCCACTGCAATCCTCGGAGGACCTTAAAGCATAGCGCAGGGATGAGCAGCGACTACTATACTTTTGCATCATGTCTTCTTTTCATGTTCATTTCGATTTATCTTAATTCATGTGACCGTATGACTTAGCTGTCAACTGAGTCCTACGACTCGTGAAATGATTACCCTGGCCGAAGAAGTATGTAAGGAGAAAGAATTATGGGCATTATAAATTAGCCTCTAGTTATGCTTTGGATAGATTGAAAATGCTCTTTTAAGGTAGGTAAACAAAATAATTTGAGTTTCAAGATAGTAGGATTTTGTATTAGGATGATACTATCAGACAGTATACTTAATCAATTAAGTGTCCATTCTAGATGTTTTGTATAATTGGATTGTAAGTTACTGTCTGTTCTCTTCAAAATTAATCAGTTGGGTCAAAAATTATTCCTCTGGGATGACTTTTTATCCACTGATAAGAGATATTTATTTAAGCCGACATTATTTGAACAAAATGTTGTTTATTAGGAGATAACACTTTTTTCAATCTCAACAAATCTGTTCTAATGAAAAGGTTAAAATTGATGGGAGCGCTGCGCTGAAGGGGCAAACACAATACTATGTAGATGTGCAACATGCTTGTGAAGGAATAAGTGACAAACACTCTTCACTATTCCTGACTACATAAACGCATTGGCTACAAAAGCAGGCGAAGAGGCCACAAGGTGTGTCAGTTGAACTTCAGAAATACCAAGGATCTGACAGGTGTCCACAGTCCACAGCTCTAAGCAACACCTGGTAAAATAAAAATAGTCAATCGGTTCTCTGCTCGTTTTAAATTAGGATCATCTCTAATATTGTTCTTACGCATGGTAGGTCTGAACTGGATATGATCAGCGGAATTGGAAAAGCAAAGAATTGGAATAGCGTTCAGAATGCTGTCCAAAATATGGAGAAACAACTCAATAAGCATAAGTTAGGTTAGATAAAAGGACTGACAGTAAGTTAATCTCGTTACCGTCACGCTTAGATCAATATAGATTCATTATGGTACCCTAGGAATTGTGACCCCTTTGTAATGAAACCTATGATAAATCCTATGTCATTTAAGCCCGTTAAGGGTGTTGATGAGCTTCAGCAAGCTATAGCCTTTAAGGTCGGGGGTACTTCTTAATAGGTGAAAAATAGTTTGTCGTCACACAATCACCTGGTTGAGGAGAAGTGGACGCCTAAGGGCGTGATATTTCCTTCCCCCATTTGAGAAAGAAGAAGTGACTCCATTAACTCACTGACGTTCCTGTACACCGTAGAAGTGACAATAGCTGGTGTATGAACGAGCGAGGTGCCCATTCTCCGTTTATCACCGCACCGCACCTAACAAGAAACACGTGCGTCGGCGTGTCATTCAGTCGTTTTCGTTCGTTCTTTCATCTTTTTATTTTTTGTATGTCTTTTGACTTTGGTTAGAGAGGTTTCCAATCGCGTGGTCGGTTGTTTGATAGAGCTAAGGGATTGTCAAACCATTTGGTAGCATTAATGAATTTCAACAAATTTTTGCTTGGAATGTTAGGGAGTTCCTCCAAGTCGTTGATACGTTGAAGAAGAAGTCCCTTTCCCAGGAGTATAGTTCTCATGATATAGCGCCGGGCAGTGACACAGGTAGTGAGAAGTGTCCTGGTGTATTCCTTCGTCACGCCATCCCCTGCATAAGTCGTCCATAATAAATTGCATCTTTTCTTGTGGTAACCTTGGTGGTTGTGACTTCCCCACAACGGATGAGACAAGTGGTGATGCTCACAAGAAAAGATAAATACATTTTACTCCCAACAGAGCCTTATTTAGTGCTTTGAACCAAGAACCCTTAGCTCTTCGCGATAGCAAGTTTCATGCTTTGATTTTATTTCAATGGAAGAAATCACCATCAATGGAAAAGGTGATATCAGCTTGTGGTACTGCCATCCTTGAGACTTGACAACCAGCTGTTCAATGCCAGGAATTCAGCTTGGAAAACATTGTTATAATCAGTAAGTCTGAATGAGCTGGCTAGCCTAAGGGATTCTGGAAAGAATCCTGCACCAACACCAGTACCCACCTTGGAACTGTCGATTCGCAAGTTGACGACTCGTTCATTTGAGAGTCCTCTCTGCTAGAAATGGTGGCCTTTTAAAAGTCTTAAGGGGGTGTTACGTTATAAGTGCATACCCTACTTCTCGTATATTTCTGTAGAATCTGCGAATGACCTGTAGCACTGTGTCTCCAGCTATCAGTTTGACTAACAATAAGCCAAAGTACGCTATTTTCTGCACATTCCTGTATAAATACATATAGACGATTAAAGTTGAGAATAGCTTCCAGACCCGCTGTGGGAGTGGACCTCATTGCCCCAGGGTTACCAAATCATTCCATGCTTTATATCTTGGGTCATGATTTTAAGGTTGCTATAACTTTGTTCAGTGCATTCCACTAGAATATACGTTACCGTTACAGTTATAATTACGGCCGTGTACATCCACTTCATAACTTTTGGGGTGGGACTTCAAGTTTTACCAAATGTCCTGTTGCAAGAGCAAACATGGCTTTATTCGTTCCTTCTTTAATGTTGAGACTCCAGTTCAATTTCTTGTCCAAAATCACACTAAGGTATTTCACTTGATCCGAGATTCGGTAACTTCCTTTTGTTCGTAAAAAGAAGCAGTTCGGTTTTACCTTCCGTATAAGCATGCTTCGCTGGAGATATGACTTCCGGGCTCAGTAGGTACGCTGCGTTTATGTGTCATTAGTCTTTCAAATGTTTCTCTCGGAATAAATACACGGAAAGAATTCTTGGATCATATCACGAAAAATGAGCTGCAAATTACGAAAAATGAATCCCGATTTATACCTTGGCTCCGGATTTCGTAATTTACGACTATTTGTTTGCAATTTGCAAAACTGAGCAAAATGAAGATATTGATACTCAAAAGTCGTAAATCAACCCTCTTTAAGTATCAATTATGCTTTCGAGAGAAAACAAAATTGCGAACAACAAATCGCAATTTGATCCAAATATTCATCAATCCTGCTCTACCCTTCATTTTGCAGGTATACACATTTAATTTAATTTATTTGAAATAAATACTTTACGCTTGAATCTACTTGGATTTGAACTCGCAACCCTCCAGTTGCCGAGCGAGCATGCAACCACCAGGCCAATTTGCATTACAGATCGTTGGTGTCACACATTGATGATGAGATACCTGCCATGTTGTGGTGCTCTATCTCTTCGAGAAGTAAATTGCGACAAGAAAGTCGTGATTTAGGATTTTTTTTGTTGGTGATTTGCGACTATTCTCATGGAGTTGCAAATTGCGACAGAAAAAACGTAAATCAGTGATTGTGCATGATGTAAGTTATTAAACTTTTATCGCAAATCAATATTTTCAAATGCTGTTTGTGAAAAACCAGAAAAAAGTTGTATTTTGCTATGAAAAGTACAAGCTTGAATCATGGATTTTAATTGCAAATCACGAAGAAACAAATTTTGTAAATAGCTACGTTTTGAATGTTAAATTACCAGTTTTTGTATTAATTTAAGAACAAAATGCCTTGATTTATGAATAAATAAATAAATAAATAAGTAAATTGCAACTGCAAATTTTTCAATTGGTGATTTTTCAATTCTCTCCGTGTACCACCTTGACATCACACCACGCTTTAGGCACATATCCTCATTTCAGGCTGCTTAGCAATATTTTTTTTAAGTGTGGAATTATAAGGTCTTCTCATATTTATAGCATCATGGGGATGGAGGCATCCAAACCAGGCGATTTATACGGTGAAAAGGAGGAAATAGCACATTTTATATTTTCTTCCGTAATTAACTCCACTGGTGGTGTGTTCTCTATACAGAGCTCCATTTATGGGTTTTTATTTACGTTATAGGTGCATAAGAAAGTGGGCGTATACCAGAAGTTTTGCTACACGATTCTATGTTCTATCCAATTTCCTTAGACCCAGAACAATGTTAATTCCTTAGTCCCAGAACAATAGGTCCCTCAGCAAGTATTTTTCTGAGTCATGCTGATTCATTGTTACTCTCAATTTGACTGCAAAAGTTTCTAGACGAGCTGCGTTTGGCTCTCTGTGTCTCCATCTTGAATTTCGTTTGACTAGATTTAAATGTTTCCCATTCACTATCTGTTCAAGTGCGATTGCCAACATTAAAAAATCTTCTTGCTTCAATTGTCCACCAGCGTGGTCTTCTTTTACCCTCTCCCCATGGTTTAAAAGGACAGCCTTTTTCGAATGCCTTACCGAGAATCTCAGTGAAGTTATCAGTAACTGTGCGTCTATATACTCAATTCGCTTAAAGACAAAGCTACGACTGTTCCGGCCCAATTATGCTCAAAACGGTTTCAACCGTGCATCTTAACGGCTGCAGGTGTAGTCACACTTATTATAACAAAAAAGCTGCAAGCGTTCATGAATCTATGCCTGCGATCTGCAAAACAACTTGAGGATTTTCGGGCCCAATCGTATTTCCAATGATAAACTTTACTGAAAAATAGGTTAGGTGGTCAGGAACGCATTGAATCAGTTGTACGAAAAAGTATGTGGCAATGGATTGAGCATGCGCTTTGAAAAGGTTATGAATGCACTATGGATAAAAAGCAATGGAATCCTGTCACGCAGAGAGGCAGACACTGGGCTGACCTAGATCCTAGAAGTATTTGGCCGCGAACGATCGAAGAGGAATCAGAACAACTGGGGAAGAGTTGACGTGCGTTATGATACATCTTCAGAATCTGTACCTGCAATGATAACCTAACAGACGCAACAGGTCTAAGAACCTAAGTAAATAAGTGCGCTGGAGGTCCATCCTGCTGGTTGATTTTAATAAATCTATGCTATGGCCAAGGGAACGTTGTCGAACAATTAGGAAAAAAGTCTTTCAGAAAATGCTGATTAGATTTACCATCATCATTAAGCATTAATGTTCGACAAAATATGCATATATGCTGATCAAGCAGATGATCTTTTTCTGCTTTCTGGTTCCAGCACTCCGTTTTTTCGAAGACGTTGGTGGATTCTCAATTTAATCAAAAAAATGTGGACACTTTGGATGCTTTTTGTTTATGTATATAAAGTTAGCAGGACACTTTTGGAAATTCAGGTTAAAAAGTATCCTATCATTAGTTGCTACTTAATTGCGAATTAGTTACGTAAAAAAAAATTAATTGCGTTTTTGGTTTGCGAAAAAATGGGTGTCCTGCTAACTTCATATGAACTTAGCAGTACATCCATTTTTTTGCACACCAAAAATGCAATTAAATTTTTGTTTGCGTAGCTAATTCGCAACTAATTAGTTCTCAACAACCAACTTTTTTCAGCTGGATTATCTCCTTTTTTGAGAAAGTTGTCCTGCTAAGTTCATATGAAGTTAGCAGGACACCCATTTTTTCGCAAACCAAAAATGCTATAATTTTTTTTTTTTGCGCAACTAAACTAATTCGCAATTAATTAGTTCTCAATAACCTACTTTTTTCAGCTCGAATATTTCCTTTTTTGAGAAAGTTGTCCTGCTAGGTTCATATGAAGTTAGGAGGACAACCATTTTTTTGCAAACCAAAACTGCAATAAATTTTTTTTTTGCGTAACTAATTTGCAATTAAGTAGCAACTAATGATAGGATAGTTTTTAAACTGAATTTCCAAAAGTGTCCTGCTAACTTTATATACATCTTTTGTTTCACGATTCCGACATTGACATTGCAAACAAATATGTATGTACTTGTACAATGAACATAGATACACGTCTTGTAAATTCTCCATGCTCCCTTCATTCGTCATTAACCTCAACATATTCCACTAAAGAGCACGATTTATATTGACTGCAATCCAATTCCACCCGCATTTCTACTGCGCTGTGTCACTTTCCAATGGTGACACTGATCCACTTAAATACACCGAAACACACGCATAAACAGAAAGGATATCTCATCGCTTATAGCTGGTAGACCATTTTACTTTTGGTTTTCTTTTTACAACAAATCATTACATCTCCGCCCATTTACAGTAAATCCACCCTCGGGAGTAATTGAACGTGATGATTGCGATGATTTATCCCCCGCATCATGTTGAAGTTGAATGAATGGATGTTTTGCTATAGCTGATGCACACCCCATCATTTACCCTGAAGATAATATAACAGTCTGTGAGGGGGAGGGGGGTGAGGGAAGGGAGAATAATGAAAGACGTGACCCCGAAGCTCTTTGACTTGATGTTTCTGTGACAATCATGGTGGGTGTTTTATCATAAAATCTCTCTTGTTGTGCACAATACAATAAGGAAACGACATTCAACATGGCTTTTGGGGTTGTTAAAGTTTTACAGCCCCAATTTAAGCTGATGGTGTTTTTTATGAGATTCACATAAAAATATGGAAATTATGAAATTGAGAAGACAAAACCCAAATTGGATTTGTGTTTTTTTTTGTCACTGAAGGAAAAGTATATACCTATTTGTTGTAAAGAAGGATTTGCTACTTAATCGGTTTATTGTCGGGAAAATGAGGAGAGAAACAAATCTGTTTAATATAAAATACCTACACGGTAAGGCCATAGCCTTATATTTGGTATTGGGACAAATTGATATAGTTGTTACTGTTTTGGCTGGGAAGGGGAATACGCCCATTGGCTCTACGAGCTCTTAACGACAGAGGAAGACAGAGGATCACTCTATGACGCACATGTCCGTCATAGAGTGATCCTCTGTCGAGGAATAAAAATAAATAATTTGGGTGGCGCAACAGCTCATGGAGAACCAGAGCCTAGTGACTTACAAATCTCAACCATTCCTGTGTGCGTGTTTATTGGCAGGAATGGATGGGACCTACAGTTTTTTGCCGAGTCCGAAGGGCTAAATGAAAAGCAATTTTTCATGACAAGTATACTCTTGGAGGATTTGTCACTTCCTCGCAAGAGGCAGTACCTCGGATAAAACATTTCTGTTTTTAGGTGACATGGCTGGGATCGAGGAAAAAGGGAAATATAACAGCTGGGAATGAGGCTTCGAAGTTTTATTAAAATGTAAAAATAATCTCTCAAGGTTATACCGAAGGCTAGGATTGTAGCCAGCAAGGACGATCAAGAGAAAATTGTAGTACAATCGCAGTCGACGCTGACTATGGAATTTTTCCGCAAACTATAAAACTGCAAACTATATTGCCAAGCTGTTCAAAGTGGTTGGCCATGAATGTGTTAGAAATGTTACCCAGCTCATCTCCCACTTTTCGTACTGCTTACATTCTAGAATCTTAGATGAGCTAATTTGCATTTCAATAATGGTCTTTCAGGCTTCCAACATAGGTTAAACCCCATTCTGAACGGAATTGTAGGTATACATCGAATTTTCATTGCACTTCAAAATAAAACTCACTTAATAGTTTTTCGGTAATGGGTTTGTATATATAAATTGTTGGTAAAAAGGAAAACAAATTTAGATAAGAATTTTCCACTTAATTTTGTACTCAATTATGAAATTACGTACGGTACGAACATACCTCTAATTGCTTAATTCTCACTCTACTACGGGCACCAAACTCTTCTTGATGAGATCAGTCTTCTATTAAGTATTTTAATGATTTCACATCACTCGTTATGTGTGGTCCTCAATTATGTTTTACAAACCATAAGTTACTCACTCTCATTCCCAAAAGAAACACACACATGTCCTTGTCCTTGCCTCAGAGCACAAATCATCCATAGTAATTATAATATTTCAATTGCCTAACCAAACGACCACACCACGTTACGTCATTCAATATGCATATCGTTGGGTTAATTTGTCCCCGCTAAGCACACTGACGACTGAAGGCAGACGAAACCACTTAAAACAGCTGAAGGCGGCAAATGTCAAATTTCGAGTGGAAAATCTTTCCTGTTTCATATCCTTTCAGCGAGTGATTGTCCCTTTAGTAAGATTTTAAGTGATCGAAACGAATTACAAACATTGCTGATGCTCGTAGAAAAAAAAAAACCCAAATGCTTTTTTGTGTGAGTTCTTTCTTTGCGGCTTAACATATCCAAAGCAGCACCGTTTTCACGGTTAATTATTTTTTGTGAGTTTCATTACTGTTTTATTAAGCAAGTGTGAAATCTCACGACATGACTGCACATTTTAGTTGACAATCGTTAAATTAGATGTCCATAAGCGATCCTAATTGAAGAGCATAAAATTAATAAGCTGATTAAAAAAAAAACAATCTGACCAACTGCTTGTTATTAGTGGATAATGTACGAAAACGCTTCCATCCGGTTAAATAAAAAACAAAAACATAATTTTCTTATGGTGACAAAACAAAGTAAAATCCTGATTCCATTTTTATATAACATTCATAATACTATTATGATTTCCCTAAACTTCAATATTTGGTGATGACACATGTGTTTTTTCATCAGATTCAAATGGTTTTTGTATTGAAACCAACTTGCAATCTGCTCTGGGTACTATTCAAATGTATTTCAACAATTGGAAAATAAAGATAAAAATGCCTCAAAGACAAAGGCGCTATTTTTACGAGAAAAAGGAAACCTGTACTGCCTTACAATAGCCTCCAATAAATTGAACAAAGTGAGTGCAAATCAAGTGCAAAGTATCGTGGGGTACACCTGGATAAAACATTAGCTTTTAGATGACTATCGTATCCTTTTAAGATGCAATTTTGTACCTAAAAAGGGTACGCTAGTCATCTTAGGGCGATTCCATTATCGCGGGTGCAACATTTAGACTGACTTTAAGTATATCTATTTATATAGTAAAATACAAACATATTTCAATGAAATTATTACTTGAAGGGTTACATATTGACCTATTAATTTTGGATACATTTATATAATTTAAATGAAATACTTAAATCATCGAAAAAATGGTTTCAAAGTGCGATCGCGGTGCAACGAATTTGGCACATCTTTCTACATCATAGTACCAAAAACACAAAAGTGTGTTAATTGTGAAACATTTATTATATTCCTCTTACATTCAATTGAACTACGAATATTCAAAAAAAAACTAAAGACATCAAAATATAGTTAGAAAAGCAATCGCGGGTGCAACAGCAAATTATCGCGGGCGCAACGCGTCTAATTTTAATGAATATTTATATCAAAAAAATGATATAATGGAACTGGATTACAGATACAGTAACCTATAATGGTAGTCAGTACACTTCTGCATCTCTATTAAATATTATCAAGTTTGTATCAATTATGTCAATATTTTCCGAAAATACTGTGTATATATTATTGCCATCAATATTTGTTTATATTGCTTGCGATTTAACTCTTTTCATCTATATCGTTTAGACACAACCCCGCGTAACAATATTGTTTCATTTTTCACAAACTTGCAGGGTACTGTTAGAGAAATTAGATACAAACCTGCGCAAATATCTTTTGGCAAAACTGTTGCAGAGAAAATAGTACAGGTTTCAAGGCATGCCTCTGCTGGTAATATAAAAGTTCAAGAGACGTTGTTGGCGATTAATCTTCTGCATCACTAAAAATATCGGAAACGTGCAGTTTTTGTTTTTAATCATGAGGGATTAGCGCGATATACATATGTATCTACATACAGGAGCAGATATATCAGAAAACAGAATTTCTTCGTGCACCGATCGTATAAGTGGCTTCAAATCATTATCTTCCCTAATTTCTGATGTCTGAGTGGTTCAGCACTACTTCTTCGGGAGTCAATCAAGGTTGCCAGCTTAGTCCACTTTTCTTCAGCTTGTTTTTGGACGATCTTTTACATTCTTTACCTGGAGGAATAGTTTTTAATGAAGTCCAGATAAAAGGTTTGATGTTTGCAGACGATATTGTTCTGCTAGCGGAAACTCCAAACATGCTTCAGCTCATGACTAACTGGCTCGGTGAGTACTGCAACAAATGGAATCTCCATATTAATCCAACAAAGTCGAAGGTAATGGTGTTCCGTAACAACACAGGTCGATACACAAGGGAAGAGAGATGGTTCCTTAGCTCTGATGCTCTAGATGTTGTCAAACAGTATCGATATCTTGGAATTACGCTCACACAAAAATTAACTAACACTCTACACCTGCAAGATAAACTGAAGGAATCAAAAAAGCTCTGAGTTGCGCTTGGAATAAGGTGGTAAGTCAGAAAGATGTTACGAGCAAGTCCAAGTTCAAACTCTTCGAGGCAACGGCAAGAGCCATAATGTGCTACGGTAGCCAAGTTTGGGGATATGAAGATCACAACGAAGTTGAAAAGCTACAAAGATACTTTATAAAACAACTCTTCAGGCTCCCAACTAATACCCTCACCTACATGCTGTATGCTGAAACGGGTCTACCATTGCTGCGTCTTTTCACGTTGAAAATGCACTCCAAGTATGTTATGAAAATTGTGCAACTACCAGATCACTGCCTACCAAAGGTAGTGCTTTTGCATCTTCTGAGAAGTAAAACGGGGTTTTTTATGAAATGGCAACAATTAAGTGAGGAGTTAGAAGTGGAGTTGTCTCTTAGCTGGGTGAATAAATCGACATGGAGAGTATCATTGGGAAATATTCTTCAGAAGCTGGATGAGAAAATCCACGCTGGATTTTTGGAACAAGCTGCCTGTCGTTTAGTGTACAAGGAACTCAACCACAGTCTGTTGGAACGGAATTATTTTCACGACGACTACAGCCAGCAAGAAATCAGCATCATATTCAAAACAAGAGGTGAACTGTTGCCTCTGAACTTCAGACCACATAGAGAAGATTAACCTACACTTTGCACCCTCTGCAACTTACGAGAAAAGGAAGATGTCGTTCATCTATTAGGGAAATGCCCAATACTGCAGGAGACTAGAAGGTATCATTTTAACCAATCCTTTCTGGAGATGGAGATATTGAACGGATCAAACTGGAAAATTCTCAGTAAATATGTCACTGATGCGCTTGCTTATAGAAATCAATTTATGGAAGATTAAATCTTATGCCACAAACTATCGAAATTGCCAATCTAGAAGATATATAAAAAAAAAAAAAAATAAAAATCGAAAAACAAAATAAATCGATAATAGAAAACCACCGGCATAATGTCAAAAAACCAAAAATCCATCTTGGAAACCACACGAAATTCGCGGTAAAAAATGATCCAATTTCAAATTGGTTTTATGTTGCAAATCATCAAAATTGCCCACCAACCACAAATGTATATTGTAATTGCCTGCTACAAATCAATAGCTTACTTTTAGAACAACAAATATGTACTTGTAAATAAGTTAAAATAAGTATTCATAAACTATGTATATACCATACACCCACAATCATCCAAATTGTCAATCTGGCTGACGGCTTTTGCCAATGCTCTAATGAATTGTAAACAAAACTAAACTGTAAATATTTTATGATGATGAATAAAAATTCACTACTACTCATCATCTTCCCAATTTCTATCTATTTCGATGAAGGTAGATTTCAAAATAACTGTGCTCTTGGCAACAAGACAATGAGGTTCGTGCCACAGCTATGTTGCTGTCATCTTCTGATAAATAAAAATGTTGACTGAGTGAGTACCCGGTATGTTTTTCAATCGTTCCCAATTATCATCATCTAACATGCCTTTCCCTTCTTCAATTTGTTGTTTAGAAATAAATATCAATAAGCTTTTTTTGAGAAATTGCATGCCACGTTGTAAAATTCCTTGCTTCCCCGCCGTTTAACCTTATATTTTTTAATAATTGATTATGAAGAAAATTTTGGAAAGAAATTCTTCTGTTTAAGTGGAGTGGCCGAATATATTCAAGTTAAAAGTTCAAGTGAGCTCAACTCCATAATCGTACCTGGGCGAAACGCAATTATGGAGTTGAGCTCACTTGAACTTTTAACTTGAATCTTATATTTTTTATAAAAAAAGAACAAAATATTATATTAAATTGTTAAAAGAAGAAACTTGATCAACAAAAATTATAATTCAATGCATTTTTTATCAATAAAATACAATACATCACTCAATAGTGTTAGTTGTCAGTAAGTTGCACCCACGATCCTAATTTCATGATCGCGGGTGTAACCAATTTCAATCAACTTTTTTTCAAATTTTAATTAACAATTTACTCCTGATAACGACTGATTTAATTTTGTTTTTGTTTTTGTTTTTATCCTTTTCACAAAGTTTCAAAACCATAGCACTTTATTTCTGTGAAAGAAACAAACTTTTATATCTTTTATATCGCGGGTGCAACAAACTTACAATGCCTTTTTGTGATAAATAATACTTAAAAAGTAATAACAGAAATTGATGTCAAAAATCATCTCTAGCGGAATCGCCCCTAACTGATGAGCCCAATTATCGTATCGTACCTGGAGTGAAACGCAATATGGAGTTGAGCTCACTAGAACTTTTAAATTGAATTATATTCAGTTACTTTACTTAGTCACAAGAATTTCTTTTAAAATTTTCTTCATATTCTATTATTTTAAAAATTAGGGTAACTTCGGGCATTATGGCGCAGTGGGCATTATGGCGCAGTGGGCATTATGGCGCACCACGCAAATACCACACTTTCAAAACTCCAATAAAAAGAAGAACTATGCAAAAACTTCCGTCTTCACCGAAAACATGCCGAGCTACGATTGTTAGCCTATATGGCTAGTTTTGTACAACAAAAAAAAAGAAACACAAAGAATTTATCGATTCTGAGATCTACTATAATTCTGCTTTGAGTTTGACTTTGTGTATCTCTGTAAGTAGACAGCGCACATGTTTGATATTAACAGTGGAATGCAGAGTACAGTTTTCATTTTCTTTTGCAACGGGAAATATTTAAAAAGAAATGAGAGCTTTTTTTTTGTTTAATGTGCTGTGAATGTTTGTACATTATGTAATATGGCGCATATGCGGTAGGGGTATTATGGCGCGAATGCGCCTCGTTATATGGTACGACTGCGCCATAATGCCCTTATCAAGCTTACACGTAAAATTAGTTTCATACTTAATATGTCCCAATACCGGTAAAAAAAAGATGTTGGAGGAAGCATTTGTGTCGGTTGTTTTGAAGACTCAAAACAAAAACAGACGAATGGATGCAGTGAATCGTTTGTGGTCAGTGGTCTCACGACTCTTGTTCTGCATTTAAAAACACTTGTGACGAATGTGGGCGTACTAATAACAAATCACAAGCTGCCCACCATATTGCCCTCACAGGTTCGCCATATTGCCCACAGGTAGGGCATTATGGTTTTTTTTAAGCTATTTTTAAATTAATTAATTTTTTGTCAAAAAGCTTGAATTGTTATCCTAATTTCAATTTTATATGTTTTGTTTTTCACAAATTTAATAAAAATTTTTATTTGAATTAAAAAAATTGCCCCGTAGAAGAGTTATATAAGATTGAAGTTAAGTGCGCCATAATGCCCGAACTTACCCTATGCATAATCTTTCCCGGCACTTTTCTACGGAAGAACTCCATAGAATATCAAACATTGACAAAGTTCCAGCAAGAATTTCGAAGTTTCAAGACCGTTATATTTTATCGTGCAATAGTTCGGATAACAATTTAATTTCAAACTTAGCTGCTTAAGGTGTTTTTTTTCTTCACTTTGTTTATTACTAAATGTATCTTATATTTATTTAATTCGTTATTTATTTATTTCCTTACAAATATTTATATTTATCTATTTATTTATTTATTTATTTATTTACTTATTTATTAGGTATTTATTTTGAGTTTGTTTTAATTTATTTTTTCTCGTGTTAATTTATTTGTTTGCTTATGTATAAAATTCGGTATTCATTTATTTATTATTTATTAATTTATTATTTATTTATTAATCTTTGTATTTATTTATTTTTTTTTAAATTATTTATTTGTTCAACTGTTCATTAGTTTATTTAATTGTTCGTTCGTATTTAATTTGTTGTTATTTATTTATTTATTTATTATTATTATTTGTTAATTCTTTTTCTGTGATATAAAAATGTAAACAACATCTTTAGGCAGTTTTCTGCTCCTCACTCCTCTCTTCGTATGAAAAAAATTCAAATGTAAATAAAGGTTTTTTTTAGTGACATTGAAATGCCCGACTGGGTCGCACGTACTTGCTCTTATATGATCAAGAGAGCCTGAGGGCTTAAAAAAATTGTATATAAATGGCGTTTTTCTTTTTTGGCTGTGAGGAAAGCTCTGAGCAGAGGCTTCGCGATCAGAGCAGAGCTCCGAGCAGATTATGATCAGATTCCTCAGATTTAATTATGAAACACACTTGAGCACTGAACTGTCATTTCATGTGTTGGTAAATTTCGTGAAATGTCTTGCAATTTTTTTACAATTGACTGGCGACTGTCCGAGGACTTTCCAGGTAATCCATTTAAAATTATGTATCACTAAACAAATAAGTGAAGTTGGCTTCGCTCAGAGTTTCGCTCGATTCGCTCGGTCTTTTAATCCTGAGCTAATTGAGCAAGCTCTGAGCTAGCTCTGATGGAAAAAAGAAACACACTTTTTATGCTCTGATATGTCTGAGCTAAAAAAGAAACATAGAATTTTTGTTTGACAGTTCCGTGATCTGCTCAGAGTTAAAAAAGAAAAACGCCAAAAGACATGGACATTATGAGAGGAAAATGTTTAGAAACATAAAATTCGGTATCTAAATTAGCTAAAACGATATCTAAAATACCTTTGAGAAATATTTTTCCTGAACATTTTTGATACCTAAGAGGAGGTATTCATACTGTCCAATAAAAAAGGATAGTGTTGGAGGGGTAGCCTATAAAACCCATAGGAATTTCACAAGTTATATAAATGAACTGCTAAAAATGGCATACAAAATTGCGTCACTTGATTGGGGCCACTCGAAAAATCTTTTTAACAATTAACAAAAATACCCCAATGCTAACTTCTTTTGCTTTCAAACATTTATTTATTATATTCTTTGTCAATTACTAATGAGTAATATAGCTTGTTTTTAAAATCATGTGAAATCCTCCTCTAGGCATACCAGTCAATTAAGGGGTCTTTGCCTTAAAACTATCTACCAGCCACATAAAATACTTGAAATAGCCTGGCCCAAAAGTTTTCGATGATGTTTGAGTCCGGTGAAAAGGGTGGCCATTGCAAAAGTTCCAAGTTATTCAACAGAATCCAGCTTCAAGCTACCCTGAATGTGTGGATGGAGGTGTTATCTTTTTGTTAAATTCAAGGTTCTTAGTTGAACAATGTCAGTCATCTTTGAATATGTCCATTTCAATAGATGCTTGTAACTATTTTCCATAATAAGTGAAAGCGTCTTGACCCATAGAACCTGCCCTACGACTGTGAAAACTTCTGAAAATAAGTTCCTCTTATCGTCAATCATAAAAATTAAAATTCTAACCATCGGATGCTTCAAAATTGAACCTTTGTTCATCCGAAGAGACAACCCATTTCCATTCGTTCCTTCAAGCAACTAGGTCCCTGGCGAAATCCACATGGAGCTCTTTGCGTCGTCGTTGAAAAACTAGTTTCTTTTTCATTTTCTTACGCTGGATATTATCACTGGTTTGAATTATTCTTAAAGCCGTCAAAAAACTGGCTAATATAGCACTTTTTGACTATATTCTGGACAATAATAATAAGGAGTTCGAAGTATTCTACAGAATTGACCACTTTTATCCAAAGCTTTGGTTTTGCGTCTTATTCATTTTAAACCGTACTGTTTAGTGTTTGCTAGATAATTTTTCACAGCGATATTACTTCCCTTTCATTCTCCATGCTATTCCACGGCCTGAAAGTCCCAGTTCCTTGATATCATCTATTGCCACTATTTCTTTTACCGTCAAAGTGTTTCCCGAGTCCATTTGAACTTAAAATTTAAAATAAAATATATGTAGTTTTCGACCCTTTCTCAAATATTATAAACTTCTGTTAGAAAAAATGCAAGATTTTAACTTTTGCAAATCAATATTGGCGATGGCCTCAATCAAGTGACTCAAGATTTAATACCCATTTTTGGCAGTTCATCAATATTACTTGCGAAATTCCTATGAATTTTCCAAGTTACCTCTTCAACGTTATCTATTTTTATTGGCCAATATGTATACCTTCACACAGGTACCAAAAATGTCCTTGAAAAATATTTCTCACAGATATTTATCGAGAAAAAACGATTACATAAAAGTGGCCTCAAACAAGTTACAGGCATAGTATGAGTACATGTCAAAATTTATACAAGTGTCGCTTGACTATTTCATTCTATGGGGTGTTCCATCCCGGTTGTCTTGTGGTGATTTTGGTGTGGATTTTTAGAAGGTTTGGCATTTAGCCGCGGTAGTAGGCTGACCCTTTGTCAGCGTAGAAGGAAACTACTTCCTCGTTGTCTATGGGGATAATTTTGTCATCCAGGGTTTCCATCACACTGAGGTACCTTGGCTCGGGTTGTCGTTGCTGGGTGGCAATACTAATTACTAATACTAATTCTAATATTTTCTTTCGAATACTTGAAGTTCCTTCATGGCTGTTTTGGAAATTGAGAACTAGACTGGTAAGCAATAGGCTATGACTTGCCGCAGGAGTTGCTTGTACATCATTATTTTCGTCTGTTGACTAAGTCCGATTCTTCTTTTCATCAGGGGATGTAAACGGTGGAAATCGCAGCTTGCTCTTTTGATTCCTGATTGAATATGATTGTATGGAAAAAAATTTTAAATCGTTGCTGCGGATTTTTGAAAAATAATTTTTACATAACAAATTCCTTAAATATTTCTATGGACAAATTCGCTGGAATGCAAATCTTAAATATTAATTTATTTATAATAATAACGTTTCAAAAATATTATCAACCTGTTTTTGAGATATCGAATTTTCATAAAAAGGATTTGAAGCTTTTTTTAAGAATTCAAAAATTGCTTTTTTAAAAGTTTTGATATGTAATATTAATATTATTATACATATCATAATTAATATAAATCCATCCGTTCAGCCGATAGTGAGAAAATTAAAATATAATATAAAATAATAAAAAAAAACATTGTGTGGAAGGTACTAGATTCCTACTATAAGCTGCTAAGTATATTTTTTTATAATTTTTGGTAGTAAATCGCACTAATTTAAACATACGAAAAAGGTTTTATCAAAATCTAAATAACAACGTTATTTTTGCATAAAAAAAATTGTTTTCTTAAAATATTTTAGAACGTGCTAATAAACGCTTGAGTATCGAGTTTCAAAAAGATCGATCATATCGTTTGAAGTATTTGATTTTCAAAAAAAAACTTGAAACATTTTTTAAAGATCCAAAAATAACTGCTTTTTAATTTTTGGTACACAATTATATTTATATTTTTTGGAAGCTGCTGTATAAAGAAATTATTGAAATCAGTTAATCGTTTTGAAGAAAATCAAAATTGGCACTTTGGGAGGTAACATTATAATAAGCTTTTTTTGAAAAATGATTTCTAATCCAAAGGCATCCTTTACTAAAAGTAATTTATTGATTTCTTCTTTAGAAAAGTTGTTGTACCGTCCTTGAGCAAAATATTATTATGTTAAATGCTAAAAAAAATTGTATGGTATGTACTGTAATTTTTGGTTCTAAAAAAAATGAAAAATAGGTGTGGGGGGAGTGACCAAAAAACACTATGTACCACGATTGAAGAAAATCGATCCATATACGGGTAGGCAGTCAGACATACAGAATTGTGAGACCAATTTTGTTCATCTAATCTATCATCATAATAACAAGTTTGATCAAAATCTCGAGTTCGTTTTTTTTTTTGAATCCATAACTTGACTTATACATAGATTCCATAGTGACGACGTACATTATCGGAAGTACATTTTTTTTGCACAAATCCAAAACCTGCCCTATAGAACCTAACTCTATCACAATTAAAATAATAGTTCTATTACAAACGAAAACTTAAATTCAATCAAAAAATTTCTAATAATCTGTCCAATGCAATGATAATAACTTTTTTTATTCTATTCAACTGACTCCAGTTGCAGTTATTTATAATATGTGTCAACTCTTTCCTGAATCCATATTTTCATTAATTTCTTAATTAAAAATTAAGAAAGCATCGTAGGTACTGAATGCAGTTGTGAGCTAATCAGTTTTATAAGATCTCCTGGTAACACGATTATTTTAACCATGTTGGGTAAAGGAATGAAATATCATTTCACTTTCAACGCAACCTTTTTTGGTATGTGTATGAAGTTGTTATTTCTCACAAAATAATATATCTACTATCCTCACAAATAATAAAAAAAAAAATAAGTTAGGTTCACATATTACTTTTGCCATCAAAGTCATCGAAAGTCATTTTATCTCATATCCTGCGGCTGATTTAACAACTTTTTGTTGCACTGCCAAACAAAAGCAATTAGCAACAAAAGGTTTCACTACAATTTTTGTGGTATAAATAGGTACTTGCAAATAACAAAAGCAATTAAGAACAAAAGAGGGAAATTGCATCCTTTTTTGTTCTGTTTTATCAGCAAATCACGCAACAATCTGTGCAAAAAAGGATAAGTCTGCTCTGAAAATAACCACTTTTTACTAAACGACTTCATACAAAAATATATATTTCTTCTTTTTTGCCTTCTGACCTGAGGAACATATGCCACGTAATTCGTTATTGTGCATAAAAGCCAATTATCCTTTTTTTGTGAGTGTTCTGATTGAGAAACGAATTGAAAGAGGTCGTACGAATTGGCCAGGTGCTTAACATCTTTCACAAGAAGCTGCTGGGAGAATCCTTTCGGAGGATCCAAGATGGCGCTCATTTTTGTTATAACCTACTTATTTTGTGGTTCCTCGCCACTGTATATACCACACCAATATAATTGGGCCCAGGATTTTCCAAATTAAATTATGACTTTACCATCTCTTGACCACGAATATTGACTCAAGGCAGATATAAAACATTATCATCTTTTAAATCGCAATCTTATTCTACTTCGTCGTGTTTAACAAGTCCAGAAATCAACCACAAATAATTTGTAAGATTCATTTTTGTGTGTCTTAACAAGACAATCCACAACAGCGACGAGTAATTTAATACGCCCGGTAGATTATTATTATTATTGCTGTGAAATTGATGCTTCCCCTGGGAATGTTTTACTTTATCCAGATCCAGAGCTATATATACACAACAGTCGTTCATCTCAACTGCTGTTGTTGTTCTTGTAAATTAAAAACCCCATCGTCAGATAGACAAAATCCAGGGGATGTGAAATTTTTGCCCGGCGCGCTCACCAAATTAAATGGGTCGATCCGATAAGGTAATTGGGGTGAAGTGTATGTCAACAAGGGAGGGTTACAATTACAAGTTCTGTGATGGATGGAAGGGATATCAATTTAGATTTCCTTAGACGCCATGTTGAACACGATAATGTTGTCCTTTTAAATACGTAAGTACAGCGTATACTTTTGTACATGGTTTGGGTTATGAAATAAATTCAATGTCAATTAAATTCTATTCAGTCGTTAAGTGGAAGTTTTATTTGATAAAAGGAACAATGGCACTCATTTTAAAATAAATGAGGTTTTAGTTAAAGGGTCTTTTGGTATAAAATTTAAGGAACAGTTTGACATTCGTTTTATAGAACATGGAAATCTTAGGAGGTATAAGGTTTACATATTGACGAAAGAAGTAAATTGCCTTCAAACGGAAATAAATATTCAAACTAAATTTTTTTCTAAAATCGACCTTAATGAGGCTTAGACAAAGGGTTATAGTAAGTATTTGATCAATGATGGACTATGAATTACTACTTCTTCTCATTAAACTTATTTCAAATAATTCATATCCATCTCAATGTCAAGGATAGACGATGTCACCCTACAAACAGCTAGTTAATACCTACATTATAATCATCAGAGAATCAAATCACTTTTAATTGTAAGACCAATCACTCAATTTACATCCCAACGGATAAGTGTTCTAATCAAACGCCATTCATCAAATAAATAACCCATGACGTTAACATCCTAAAGATAGATGACTTTCCATGTCAACCCTTCACAAAACTACAATAAAAGAAGACAAAAAAGTAACAACACAAAAAAAAAGGGCAATTTATCAAGGTTTCAACCCCCATGTATACCTACTAGATGAAAACCTTCCCTTTTTGGTAGATTTCAAGTCTGCGGATGGCCCAAATATACATATATATAAATTCACATCTTTTATGAACTAACAAATTACCATTTGATTTAGTTCGTTACAAGGCCATCAAATCGAAATGATAAATGATGACATAGACACAGGGGGAAGTAGTTTATTTAAACACACAGACGTGCACACATCATGAAAAACCAATTCAAACAACCCCTATAAAATTACCCGAAAAATATGGACAAAAAAGAATTTACTGTTGGTTTTAAGGTTTTATGTGTTTTTTTTTTTTTTTTGCTACTCTGATAGTCAATAAAAACTATACACTCGTATGCATATACCTCCTTTATCGCCGTCCTTAGCCTACCCAATCCCAACCCCAAAACGAAAAATGTGCCTGCTTGTAATGCATGGCATAAAACCATACTCTTGTTATACATATTGTCCTTTAATCCTGATGCCATTACTTGGTTCTGGCGGATAACCCATTTTTGCGGATTTATTGCCGCAACCCTCGTTTTTTTAAAACCCAATAAAAATATTAGAAACGAACATTAACTTATCAAAACGAAACTTGTAGTTCTTTCATTTATGCCATATTTTGTTCCATTTGCAATTAATGTAGTTTTTTTTTTTTGGAATAATGCATGTTTTTCATTTTATATCTCCGGGTATAGATATAACTATTTTTCTAAACTGATGCTTTGCGACAGAGGTCGAAAATAAAACTCAACCTTTTGAAAAGTCTTTAAAATTTCGCTTGCCTGCCGAGATTTTTAAAAATGGTCACTTAATAACCATTTAATTTAAAAAGAACTTTTTTCGGTTTCTCTCAGTGAGAAACTTTTATTTTGATTTTTCTAAGGTTTCGGTAAACCACTGACCACTTATCGCTGAGAGAAAAAAATAAATCCCATTTGGAGATTTTAATTTTGTTTAGATGATTTAAAAGCTCTGCTTTTGGATTTTCAAAGGATTCTTTGGTAATTCATTGTTAAATACTCTTCAATAAAAGTTTAGTGGAAGTACTGATCGTAATTGACCCTTTTTGGTCTTTGAGCTGACACTCCTCTATGATGATTGTGGTCAAAATCTCGCACCTTAAAATCGCACAAGTCGAAATACAATGTCACCGACGATGACGGACTCAATATCGACAACGACGATTGCACGATGGTGATAGTGACGATTTCTTGGCGTCATCTTGCCGTAGTTTGTGTATTTTTGTTGGTGTTCATATCTTCTCTCGCCGTATACATTTAGGTACACGTACACTCGGTTTTCTCGCTTATGGTTATAATTTCATCTCATTATGCTTCTATTTGAAAAATTAGCTTAAAGAGACCTTTTATGGTTAGTCAACAGTTTTCTCGAACGATATTGTTGGCTGGCCAATAGGTTCTCATTTGGTTTATTACTCCTTCTTTTGGGCCTCTGTGCCACTCCCGCAACTCCGTTACCACTTAGGGTATGTATGTTCAGTAGGCAGTAAGGTGTCAATTGTCATTGCTAACAGTTTTCTTTTTTGCCAGTCAGGCACCGTTGTCAGTAGCTTGAAAAATGTATGCTAAAATGAAACTCTAATTGCTATAATAGACGGACTTTGGTAACATAAAATCGAGACCACAGCGAGACGATGATAAGACGTGAACAGTGACAAAAACCACGTTTAAATGTCATGGCGTGACTATAGCGAGATTATTGTGAGATATTCACGATACAGGTAGCCGTGTAAATGAAACATAAAACCACCTTTGGAATTATAAGCCACGGTTTTAGCTTCTTGTTACCTATTTGAAAAGTAATTTAGAAAAAAAGAGTTTTGGTGAGACTATAGCGAAACAGAAGCGAGATGATGGAAAAACATTCTAAAACCACGGAAACCATGGCGAGACCATAGCGAGAAAAAGCATGACACAGATAGCCATGTAAATGGGCATGGTGAGACAAAAGCGAGATCAACACAATGACCATGAAACATAAAACCATGTTTGGTATTTTTAACCACGTTTTTAGCTTATTGTAACCTTTTTGAAAAAAAAGTAATTAAAAAAAAAAGTTTTGACGAGACTATAGCGAGAGCCCATGGCGAGATGATGGGAAAACATTCTAAATGCCAAAAACCATGTGCAAATATCACGGCGAAACCAAACCGAGACCAGAGCGAAAAAACCACGACACAGATAGCCTTGTAAACAGGCATGGCGAGACAATAGCGAGATTAATGCAATGAACACAATGGCACTGAAAGCCACGTTTAGACGGTATCTGCGGCGTCGTTATCGTATTACCTCTTCTTTTATAAATGTTGATGATGATGGCGATTTGAGTCTACTTAGTTCTGAATTATCTGGAATATTTCAAACAACCCAGATTTTATATCTACTTTTTCTTAGAGAGAAAAGACAATTTTTGATTTATTTTCCATCGAAACAGTTTTTGGTTCATCGTTTCTCTTTATTTTTTTAGAAAAAAGTCCACAGAAAAGAATTATTCTGGAAGTTAAATGTAAATCTCAATTCTCAACAAAAGGCCTGAAAAACTAATTTTTAAAAATAAGTCTCAGACTACTCAGACAGACCGGGACCAAAATGAAATTTGACGAATTATATATCTCTCAGTGAGAAACCAATTGAAAATAAAGGTCAACCTGTGATTTTCGATCTCTGCTTTGCGAATATGTAGAATTCCGGGTACCTACTCTAGAACTTTTTTTTTTAATATTTTCGGATTCAAAAGTAATTTTAAGTGTATTGCATAGGGCGGCATGTATTACGAAGGCTGCATTGAAGAATACCCCAGAATTTTTAATCGTGATGCTCAAAAAAAACGAGGTTTTGATTCGAGTAAATGTTGACATCTGTGTACACGGTTAAAAATTTTGGGGTACTTTTTAATATTTTCTGGGTTACATATATGACAACACCAAAAATTTATTAAAATTTAATACTTGACAAATATTAAAATTTTGAAGTTAATACAAAATATATTAAAACTTAATAATATCAGATATTACAAAGGAATACGAAATCTGTATTATATTTTAATAATACAAAGGTATTATAATATAATACTTTATTTCTTGAAATTTAATTTTTAGATTCTTTTCATGAAAATTAATACAAAATATATTACAAAAATAATAGTAATGAAAGACTTTTTTTGCTAAGAGTATTTATCTTCAAGTCAATTAATGGAGGCATTATTATATTTATTTTTTCACATATATGAGAACTAAAATCTTAATGCGATTGAAATTTTTTCTACTAATTTGTATATTTTACCTCGAAATATTTCAACGCGCCTTCAAAATAATGCATATTTAAATTGTTTATTTATTGTTTTATTGCTGTTTTAATACAATTTGTATTGAATTTTAATACTTTGGTATTGAAAACATATGCTACATATTCATATTTAAATATGGCTGATGCTTGCTTGTAATGGCTTCCTGTTGTAATACAAATTGTATTAGATTTTAATACTGTTGTATTGAAAGTATACGCATCTTGCTATTTTAATACAATTTGTATTAAATTTTAATACTTTTTGTATTAAAAACACACGAATCCCGGATCCCGAATATTTTAATACAATTTGTATTAAATTTTAATACATTTTGTATTAAAAATACACGAGTCTCGATATTTTTAATACAATTTGTATTAAATTTTAATACTTTTTGTATTAAAAATACACGAATCCCGAATCCCGAATATTTTAATACAATTTGTATTAAATTTTAATACATTTTGTATTAAAAATACACGCGTCCCGATTCTTTTAATACAATTTGTATTAAATTTCAATACTATTTGTATTAAAAATGTACGCATATACTAAAGTTATTAAATTTTAATGCCAAAAGATTATATTTTATTTCATTCGATTACTTTTTAATCTTTTTTGTATTACAAATAACAATTTTAATACTA
Organism: Dasysyrphus tricinctus; assembly: GCA_963921185.1. Lineage (NCBI taxonomy): Eukaryota > Metazoa > Arthropoda > Insecta > Diptera > Syrphidae > Dasysyrphus > Dasysyrphus tricinctus. The sequence continues at coordinate 201,297 of CAWUEQ010000046.1, read as the reverse complement.
ATCTATTAGAATGTAATACAAATTTATTAGAAAATTTCTTTAATATTTACGGAATATTACAAAGTAATATTTTCTGTATTGAATACGGCTGTAATACAAAGGCTGTATTAAAAAATACCCCAGAATTTTTAACCGTGTAGGAATGGCCACTAGACAGTGTTATTATTTCACTTGACAGAGTTACGAATATTAATGATAATGAGCAAAAAAAAAATGTCGGCCGGTGAAAGTTAAAATATTTTTACTTGCGATATAGGTCCTATAGGGCAAGTTTTGGATTCGTGATTGGATTTCGAGATAACAATCAAACATGACATAACGATGATAGAGAACACGAAAAAAGTGGGTGGCAAAATTCTGTCTGTCTGTCTGTCTGTCTGTCCGTACCTCAACCTACAGTCTAAACCACTGAAGCGATTTTCTTCAAATTTTGAACTTAAGGTTTTTTTGTAACTCTCCAGAGGGGAAATTGAAATTTTTTTTTAGCTCAAAAAATAACGGTACTTGCCATACAACCGTTAAGGAAAAGCTTATTTATCTCAAGAACGGCTCCAACGATTTTAATAAAAAAAAATCAGTGTATAATTGTAGACATGATGTAAATTTCAATAAGAAAAAAATCACCAAAAACATTTATTAACGGTACCTGCCATATAACGGTTTTTTTGATTTTTGACTTTCTCATTAACCGCTCATCCGATTTCAATGAATTTTTTTTGCACAGAAGCTTTGTTAGAATATAAATAATACTGTATACCAAAATTTTTGAAAAAATAAATTTTGGATTCTTAAAAAAATATTCAATTTTTTTTTTTTCAAAATTCAAAATTTCAAAAACGGGTTGATGAATTATTTTGAAATTTCAGTTTTAAATGTATATTAATATATACTCAAAATTGGCATACCAAATTATTTTTTGAAAAATGTAACGAAAATTTTATATATAAAAATTAATTTTTAAGAAAACGGCTCCAACGATTTTAAATTTCTTTTTTGCATATATTCATATTTTTTCAAGTAATTAAATGGCATACTTTTTTTTGAGCTCTAAGTTATTTATCAGGCTGTTTATACAATTAAAAGAACGATTTAAATGCTTTTTATACTTTTTCTCTAATTAATTGAATATTTTTTAAAGTTCTTAAGCCCCACACAACTTGAACATAAGAGCAAGTACGTGCGATCCAGTCGTGCATTTTATTTTGTTTTATTTATACTACTATTTACCCTGTACTAAGACGGAACAAAATAAAATAAACTCGATTTTTTATGCTTAAAATTTATAATTTTGAATTTAATTATTTTTGTAGTGTGAAATCAGAAGCTGTAATAGATTACGTTTTCATTTAATTTAATACATTCAACAAGAGAAGACAGGATAAAATATAGGGCACTCGAAGTACCGCAGCCGACATGCGACGATAACAGCAAAAACGATTGCGATTTAAATATACGAATAATTATAGTGTTTGGTGAATATCTGCAAATAGGAAATATATGTTCTGTTAAATCTAAAATTTGGTTAGATATACAAAAAGTTACTGAATCGTTTTATAATAGAATGACAATCATCAGCTGATTGTAAAACCGGATGGAAAACCTCGTTTGACATCGTGTTTTTATTATTTTTGTACTTGTTCTTTTCACCACGTCAGTTGACGGCCTTAGTACCGCAATACAGCCAGCTGATTAGACTTTTTGCGTAAATTGATGTATAAGCTATCATATGTATATCCAAATTTCAGCTTTGGCGGAATCATTGAATTTCACACGTTTTTTTACATGTTGACGTAAGCAGCTGACGTATGTAGTACCGCGCTTCAGCCAGCTGATTTGTTTTTTTCGACTGCTTATAATAATAACAGTATGCAAAGTTTCAGCTTTGGCGGTTTGATTAAATTTTTCATTTTTTTTACATCTTTGAAAGGCTGCTGTAGCCCAAGGTACCGCTCGCGCCGCAGCTAATTACCACCATTCTTCATTGCAATGCCAAATTAACCAATTTACAAAAATCTAGCTTTGACGCTATTGGTCACCAAAATCTGTGGCGAGCTCCCGGGCTAATAAATTTCTTTATATCAAGCAGCACGGTAGTGCCAAGCCAAGTTCGCAGCACTAGACCCTTTTTATAGGCGATTTTCAACCCCCCTCTAACTTAAGTACCAGTTAAGTCAGAAACTCCAAATTCATAGTATTTGCTGAACTAGTCAAACACATTGGGCACATTAAATTTCATTTCTTTAGAATCAGCAGTTCCTGAGATATAGAACTTCGAAAATCACTTAAACCGTAACCGACTGACTAACTGACTCACTGACAGATCAAAATCCAACCACTTTCTCAAAACATTATATAAATTTTATGGGGCACTCTTGACTATTGTAGAACAATGGAAATTGGTAGATCGGTTAGGGCTTGAAATGTATACAAAGAAGAAAAATCTGTAATTTTCTGTTCGGGGGCGTAACATTCACCCACTTCCTCCAAAAATTCTTATAAATTATATGGAGCACTTTTGATTGTGTTAGAACGATAACAATTGTTATCGGTTGGAATTGAATTGCATTCAAGAAAATAAAGTCCAAACTTTTGAATTTTCTGTTCAGGGGGCGTGGCATCAAAAACCCAAGTTCTTAAATGAAGCACTAGCTCTCACAAAAATTTATTATTTTTTTCATACGATTCACGGTTCACGAGATATTTGATTAAACGCGTTTTCCAAGCTGGCGATCACGCTCGAGCCATCCCGTTTCACTAACTTGGATTAACATTCGTTGAAATGTTTCAGCAGCCGTGCTAAGCCCAAAAGTCATCACCACAATGAACTCCAACAGCCTAGTTTTTGCGATGTCTTCTGACTTAACAAGGATTTAATACTACGCACCGGTGAGATCTATGACACTGAAAACTTTGTTGCCTTAATAAAGTGAGCAAGGATTCACGGAGAAGCGATATGAGATGATGTTCGTTTTAGGTCTTTTGTTTATTACTTATTATTGGAATTTAAATATTTAATTTGGCTCCTTAAATTTGTTGTTATTTATTGAATTAAAACATTTTTTTAAATCATTTCAGCAATTCTCATCCATAATGTACGAGATTTCCCATCAATACCCCAAAGCTATTCCCAAACCTGATAGATATACAAACAGCATTTCGATAAAAACTTTGAGCACACACCTCTTTACCAGGAATTCCTAAATCTGATTTAAAAACAAACACCACACGAGTCATTTGAAGGTATTTAAAATTGATATTCCAGTACTACGAGTCTTCGAACGTATTATAGCATCTTTGTAGTTTAACTATGTAAAAACAAAAGCCCAACAAAATCCCTGGAACGCATATTACAACTTTATAAATGTCCATGTTCCATGAGCGTGTGTATTCCAATCAGACATCGCATAGCAGGGCATCAGAGTAAGGAGAGTTGAAGCAGAGAGTCTGATAGCCCATCCATTTTCAGCACCCTGATCGGATACAGGCACACACCTATTTATTCCAACATCATTAAGTTAAGTGGAAACTTATTCAAACACCTCGCATAAGTCATCCTGCTGCCCTGTTCTGGAACTCGGAGCATAGTAACGTGTGCACAGGCACACACAAGGGCACACAGGTATCTTCATAACAGATTCCGATCTCACCAACTCCAGATAATGCATCTAAACAAATTAATCCCATCGCTTGGTGGTGTGGTGCGTCGCATCGTTCGTCCTTCTTTGCTATACCTACAGTCCGGTCTCCTGCCAGCGTGATATTTACATAGCTCGGCAAGATGCTTTAGGTTCAGTATAATATGCTGCCTTTCTCCACCACCACCGCACCGCCTCCACCATCACTCGGCTCCATTAATTGAGATATTTCGCTCCATGGAATTATGACACCAGAGACAGATGATTCCGCAGCGTTGCAGGCTCAACAACATTCGAACAACAGACACCATCCACAATATTAATTCTTCTAATAAGATCGTGAATTAATGGAAACTAATCGATTCTCCGGAGGATTATTCCACTCCACCTCCTCCGTCACCGGTTTGGTTGGGGCTGCTGCCACTGCAGGAAGTCCACCATGTCTATGACGGATGCCTTTTTATTTTGTTGCCAGGCAATGTCAACTGGTTTTGGTGTCGCGACGATGCTTTAATAACCGCTTAATAGGTGCGATCCACATTCCATGTCGAAGTCGATCTCGAAGATGAAGTCACTGTGTGGAGACGGAGAGCAGAGAGTCGGCAGTTGGGTGTCGGGACGGACGCAAACACGGACGGGATGGCTAAACACTGCGATCGAGATAGATTTCTTAATGCCGCATAATTTCTCTATAAATCATTGGAAATCTCGTTGGTAAGTGGGTATTACCATTATTTATTGGTGGCAAAGATGCTAAAGATACACATCCGGATGTGGCCTGTTGGATGCATTTAAAATCGAATAAACCATTGTAGGCTTCTGTTTTTTTGTTTTGTTTGAAATGGAATGATGTCTGCGGTTTGTGATCGAGAGCTGGGTTTTCTGCCAGTTGAGTGTGGCCCTTTTCTATGAGATTTGCATCTTTTTATGTCAATATTGAGTTTCTGACCCTAATCGTCCATTAACAATGGACGGAGAATGGAATATAATTGAAGACTTTCAAATTGAAAAGTTATGGTTTTGTTTTGAGACAAAGCCAATGTGAACGTCAATCAGACTAAAAATTGTAATTTTATTATGCGGATGTGGGACGTGGGTGCTATCTGTGATTGTTAATGAGGAATAATGTAGATGTTTTATTGCTAATACTACTTTAATGGGAATAGCAGTATTTTGAATAATTTGGAAGGTCATATCTTGTGAAATTAAATCCAAACTAGAGGAAGAGATTTAAGCATCATGATGAGAAAAACTAAAAACTCATTTATAAGGATTAATTATTTTTTCTAAAGGTTATTTTTTGAATTTCACTTTCTGCTGTCTAGGTAACCTTGGAATACTTTTTAATTTGTTTTCACTGAAATTCAGTACTCATGTAGACACGCAGTGTTTACCTACATATTTCAAAATTCGGATTGTTTTATTTTTGTTTTCTATGCTCATCTACTATGTCAACACCCTTAACGACAGAGCCTCGTCATTAAACGGATTCCAGCATTCAACAATTAATGAGATGTGGGGTGAAATTAAAAGTGTTTTTATGGAGGCTGGATCCGAAACTATACCCCAGCGAACCACGAGACGTAGAGACTTTTGGGTATCCCAAGACACCTGGGATAAGATCGAACTTCGCAAATTGTTGAAAATTCAAATAAATGCCGAAGCAGATATTCAACGAAAGGCTGACTTGCGAAGAGAGTACCGCATTGCACATAAGATGATCTATCGTTGTGTGAGACGTGACAAGAGGATGAGGTTAGATGGACTCGCAGATAATGCGGAATCGCTCCCAGAAGAGGAGATATCCGGGAATTGTACCAAATAGCCAAAGACGTGATCGGGAAAAAAAGCAACACGAATCATCCTGTAATGGATGTGGATGGCACACTTTTGGTATCAATTGAGGATCAGCTTCGTAGATGGAAGGACCATTTTTGTGCCCTGTTAAATGAGGATTCAGTTGAGCAGAGTGCTGAAGTGCCCCAACTAAACGAGATGCGCAGGTCCTATAGGGGTATTGACATCGAACCCCCGTCAGAATCGGAAATCCTTACATCAAAAAATCTCCTCAAAAACAACAAGGCAGCTGGACTGGACGGAATTCCAGCTGAATTCCTGAAAGCCGATCCCGTAACAGCGGCTAGTATTTTACATCCGTTGATACAAAGCATTTGGGAAAACGAATACTATCCCAGGGATTGGAAGGATGGTGTGATTGTTAAGTTGTCAAAGAAAGGTGACTTAAAGAATTGCAACAATTGGCGTGGTATCACCGTTTTGTCCGTTTTCTCAAAACTAATGGCAACCATCATTCTCGAGCGAATAAAGGATAGAATCGAGTCTAAACTCAAGAGGCATCAAGCTGGCTTCCGCAGTGGTCGATCGTGTATCGACCATATCAACAACGTATTGACGGCCAGTGTTGGTACAGCTAAGCGACAGGGCATTCAATGGAGACCGTTCGAAAGGCTCAGTCATTTAGACTATGCCAATGACATATGTCTACTGGCAAATAACATCAGTGGGCTGAACGGGATGTGCCAAACGCTGCAAGTGAAGGGAGAGTCGAGTGGTCTAAGAATAAACAGCAAAAAGACAAAAATAATGCTCACAGGCCGCTCCACACAGCAGCGTATTATTCTACAGGAGACGCCAGTTGAAGTAGTGGAACAGTTCAACTACCTTGGCAGTATTAATTCTGCAAACGGTGGTACGGATCTGGACGTTAAAAGTAGAATAAATAAAGCTCGTGCTGCCTTCGGTACCCTGTCCCCAATTTGGAAATCCAGTCAAATCTCCTTACGCACTAAGTTGAGATTCTTCGAATCCAATGTCAAATCCGTGCTGTTATATGCTTGTGAAACATGGAAAGTCACGTCTACTATTTCGAAGAAAATGCAGGCTTTTGTGAATCGCTGTCTTCGCCACATCCTAAAGATTCGCTGGCCACAAATAATATCAAATGAGGAATTGTGGCGAAGGAAAAGTCAAGAGCGGCTGGACGTCGACATAAGAAAGCGTAAATGGCGTTGGATTGGTCACACACTGAGGAAACCAAACGACAAAATTGCAAAGCAGTCCTTTGAATGGAATCCTTAGGGTGCACGGCGGGTTGGAAGACCAAGAACAACATGGAAATCAACTGTCTTAGCGGAAGCAGAATCCCAGAGAAAGACGTGGCCACAGCTAAAGTACCTTGCAGCAGACCGTGAAGGATGGAGACGTTTTGTTGCCGCCCTATGCCCCAGCCGGGGTTACAGGACACGATGATGATGATGATGATGCTCATCTACTATTCATTTTAACTTGATAGTCCAGTCAATTTGTGCTCAAAAGAGACCTTAGCGATCAAATTGAGGAGTAGTTTGGATTTCATTCCTGATTTATGTTTTTGGGGCTGAATACGAATCTGAGGTTCTTAGAAAATTATGCCAAAATATTTTTTTTTTACTTAAGGCTGGAAAACTATCAATTATTCGTAAATTTCATCAAACTACAATTGAAACAAAGTATACAAAATATTCAACTAGACCAAGATCCCAGGGCCGCCAGACATACGTCATTTTATCATAGCTGAATTTTTTTCTGTGAATGCACACTATGGTAGGTATGAACGAATGGATAGTACGAACCTTGAACCCGGGTGCGTTTCGGAGGTATTAAGTGCTAAAAGTGCATAAAATTGATGCAAAATTACGTTATTCTATCAAAGCTGGTTTTTTGATATGTTTTAAAGAAAGTTATGATTAACTTATTTTGAAACTTACCAGACACCTACATGGGTGCACAATGTCAGCCAGACACCATTAAAGGTGCCAACAAAAATCGTGAAATTTCATTATAATATCAAAGCCCAATTTTATATATATTCTTCGGGAAACTGTAACGATACATTTCCTAAGCTGCAAGACACCTACAGAGGGACCAAATGTCAGCCAGACACCTTTGACGTTTTCAACCAAATATTTTAGTTTACGTTTTAGTGTCAAAGCAAACGTTTCATGCACTTCGGAAAACTATTTCACAATATTTCTCAAGCGACCAGGCACCTGCAATGGGGCTTTGGATTCACTGGAAACCCCAAAGTTGTCAAAATAATCGTATATTTTACGTTATAATATCAAAGTTAAGTTTTATATTGCATAATATGTTCCGTGGGCAGCTTGAGAAATACACATATACAGTTTCTCGAAGAACATATATTAAATTCAGCTTTGATATTATAATGAAATTTCAAGATTTTTTTTGGCACCTTTAATGGTGTCTGGCTGACATTGTGCACCCATGTAGGTGTCTGGTAAGTTTCAAAATAAGTTAATCATAACTTTCTTTAAAACATATCAAAAAACCAGCTTTGATAGAATAACGTAATTTTGCATCAATTTTATGCACTTTTAGCACTTAATACCTCCGAAACGCACCCGGGTTCAAGGTTCGTACTATCCATTCGTTCATACCTACCATAGTGTGCATTCACAGAAAAAAATTCAGCTATGATAAAATGACGTATGTCTGGCGGTCCTGGGATCTTACTCTATATGTTTTGACGTAGTATTACTATCTCCGAAAATTCACTCGAAAACGCTAATTTATTACTTTGTGTGACAAACTTTGAGTTTTTGTCTCTTAAATGAACCGAAATATATGATTCTAATGGTTTTTGATACACTGAATTTGAATCTGGTCTCAGAATTGCACTATAATTTTAATTTTTGAAAAAAATGCGTTTTTAATGCATATTCGGTGATAGGTATATATTATTTCTGGATGAAATTTGTATTGTCTTTCTTAAGTTTGAACATTTTTCTTCCAAATTCTTTTTGAGTTTGTCAAATACCTTCATTCATAATAATTATATTGATAGTAATAATTTAGTTGTTTAACACTGATAATAGAAAAATAGCTTTTAAAAACAACGGAAATACAAATTCAATATTTTTGGCGAGTTTCATGGGTGTAAGAGTTTTTCCGTGGGTGTTATGGTAAACATTCTACACTTGCCCATCTCCCTTAAAAAACACCCTTTCGCCATGGATATTTTTGGGGACTGTCTTGATTCTTAGTTCGTATGACAAATAGAACATTCATTCCAAATTTCATTAACATACCTTTATTTTCAAAGGGTTTTCGATAATATTTTACCTGTTGTACCTGAAAAAAAAGGACTATAACTTTTTTTTGGGTGGTTGTATCATTTTGAATTTGGTTTCATTAGGCTAGTCGCTAGTCGCGCACATGCAACTTTCAGTTTCGCAACTGTTTGGTTGCAAAAATGAAGCGTATTGACTCATATGGGACAGCGCGCACATGCAGAAACTATTCAGTCGTCGATTCCAGCAACTTTTCAGTTTGTGTTTTGCCACAAACTGGACGATTGCCTGAAATCGGTTTTTTAATTTGTGTCATATAGAATAATAAGTAACTGCGCGCACATGCAACCAAATAGTTGCAGATATTTCACGACATCGTTGAATTTTGTTCTTTCCAAAGTGACTTATGTTCTCTGTGCGAAAGAGAACAAATTTATCTTCTCTTTTATTTGCTGAGCAAAATAATAGGACAGAGGCGATAATATTTTTCTTTGTATGTATGGGGTAGAAAATTTAAATAAATATTGTCGGTGTGTTGGTGTGTGCGCGCTCATCGGTCAACTTGTGACTAAACTGTTTTGTTGTGCGCGACTAGCCTTAGATTCAGCGTTAAAAACTACCACAACAAATATTTTAGTTTGATAGACCTCCAAGTTCCCCACGACTGCACCTCTTCAAATGAATCTACACAAAAAGCCAATGCCGGGATTTTGGGGGACTTTGGATATGTTATAGAGGTTGCAATTCTGCGTCGATTCCAATTTTAATATTTCATGAATTAATTTGTTCAAGGTTACCCATATAGACCAGGAAAAATAGCACAAATCATATGGGGAACCTTGAAAAAATTAATTCATGAAATATTAAAACTCGAATCGACGCAGAATTGCAACCTCTATTACATATCCAAAGTCCCCCAAAATCCCTGCATTGGCTTTTTGTGTAGATGCATTTGAAGAGGTGCAGACGGGGAGAATTTGGAGGTCTATCAAACTAAAATATTTGTTTGGGCAAAACCTGATCATATGATACATGTTTTAAGGGTAGTTTTTAACGCTGAATCTAATGAAACCAAGTTCAAAATGATACAACCACCCAAAAAGAAGTTATAGTCCTTTTTATGTAATGATGACTTTTTTTTCAGGTACAACAGGTAAAATATTACCGAAAACCTTTTGAAAATAACGGTATGTTAATGAAACTTGGAATGAATGTTTCATTTGTCATAGAAACTAAGAATCAAGAGAGTCCCTAAAAATATCCATGGTGAAAGGGTGTTTTTTTTAAAGGAGAGGGGCAACAAAGAATGTTAACTATAACACCCACGTTAAAACTCTTACACTCATGAAACTCACCAAAAATATTAAACTCTTCATGGCAACCAAGAATCAAAATAGTCCATACAAATATCTTTGTTCTAATAGTGTTTTTGGTGACTGTTAACTTTTGACTTGTTATACGGAAAATACGATTTCAAAAATTAATTTTTGCTTGAAAAGGCCCATAACTTTGTTAAGGGTGCTTGTATCATTTTAGTTTTGCTTTTATTAGATTCAGGGTTAAGAAATACACTTAAATCATATACCATACTTTGTGTGTATACTTCAATTACACCAAATCGGAATTTTGGCTCAAATCTTCCAACTTCTTCCCAGATTTTCCCCCTCTTTAATAAAAAACCCCAGAACAAATATATTTATGAGGACTATTTTGATTCGTGGTTGCCATGACAAATTATATATTTTTGGCGAATTTCATGAGTGTAAGAGCTTTTTCGTGGGTGTTATGGTTAACATTCTACACTTGCCCCTCCCCCTTGAAAAAACACCCTTTCACCATGGATATTTTTAGGGACTCTCTTGATTCTTAGTTCCTATGACAAATGAAACATTCATTCCAAGTTTCATTAACATACCGTTATTTTCAAAGGGTTTTCGGTAATATTTTACCTGTTGTACCTGAAAAAAAGTCATCATTACATAAAAAGGACTATAACTTCTTTTTGGGTGGTTGTATCATTTTGAATTTAGTTTCATTAGATTCAGCGTTAAAAACTACCCTTAAAGCATGTATCATATGATCAGGTTTTACCCAAACAAATATTTTAGTTTGATAGACCTCCAAATTCTCCCCGTCTGCAACTCTTCAAATGCATCTACACAAAAAGCCAATGCGGGGATTTTGGGGGACTTTGGATATGTGTTAGAGGTTGCAATTCTGCGCCGATTCCAATTTTAATATTTCCTGAATTAATTTTTTCAACCTCGGAACCCATTTTTCCTGGCCTAATACGATTTGTGCTATTTTTCCTGGTCTATATTATTGACATGATTCAAAACTAGATTCATAAACTAGTTTTGAATCGTATCAAAAATAGGGCTGTTAGTAACAATTACTCAACAAAAATTATTTAAAAAAAGGAGTTTTTATACCATTTCCACAAAAGCCCATCTTATCACTCTTTCTCATTAGCTGCTTAAAGCCGAAGGAAACGATATCAATTAAGATGCTTTTTGAAGTTTGCTGATTGATATTTACTAAAGAAAATCGGATATTTTTGATTTTTAGTAAAAAAAAATTATAAAATTATAAAAAATACAATTACATACATGTGTTTGTACATCATTTGTATACACATTTATCTCGTACATTGCTCACCACATTTGCAGTACTCTGTGCATATCAAATACTTAAATTAACATTTACACCTTTATGTAGAACATGTTGTAAAATTGCACGGAATTAATAGTTCAGAATAAGGCATTATGTTAATGCACTGATCGGGCCTAAGCACACAATTTGCATCTTTGCAGAATCTATCAACTGCAGTCTTGAATCTGGAAAATAGCTCTGTGATAAGCTTAAGCACTCCCTTAAAACAAAAAAGCATTAAAACAAGAAAATTAAGCGAGTTGACTTTGACATTGACCAGTCACTTAACGAATGTGAAAGAGAAGGACAAAAAATTCTAGATCCAATCGAACTGAAAAATATCAAACAGGAGACGCGTATTCCTAGACAGATGGATAGATTCAGGTCTTCAGGTAAAAACGAAGAGATGCTCCAAGTAGCTGCTGCTTCTAGCTTCATTGAGAAGGCAAAAGTAACTGACTTCACTACAGCTCTAAGTGGAACCCTCACAGATGACAATGATAGCAGGGATGCATTAATAATAAATTACAATAACAAAAAACTTCAAACGTGCTCGGACCTTCAAACATTTGTTGAGGAAGCAAATAGCAGAATTATAATCCAACTGTTCAATGCCGTCCAGTCATGCATAAAATGTCTTATAGTGTTATCAAATGACACTGATGTCGTTGTTCTCATCCTTCGATATATATTTGAACTATTCAGTGAGTTATTGCAAGAATTGTGGATCAAAGTGAGATTGGGTGATAAAATGCGCTATGTGCTTCTTCACACACTTGGGGAGCAACTGGGAGCTGCACTTTACAACAATTTAATTAAGGCCCACATACTTAGGTGCCAGTTATAGCTATCATTGAAACTCATCATTGAAAATTTTTATGATTGATTTTGAGACGTTTAGGAGTTAAAATCATTTATTATTTTGAAAGACAAATAAAGCTAAAGATTTAATTAATATTTCTAGCCAAAAAAATTGTTAAAATATGCCCAACTTTCCACATAAAAAGACTTTTCTTATTTCAATGATTGAACTACCTTACCAATGATCATTAAAAAATTAAAAGTCAATTTTCGTGTAAAGTTGGACCTATTTGAAATTTTTTTTGGCTAGAAATATTATATAAGTCTTAAGCTTTAATCGTCCATCAAAATAATAAATGATTTTGCTTTCTAAACGTCTCAAAAACAATCATTAAAATTTTCAATGATGAGTTTCAATGATAGCTATAACTGGCACCTTACAGGGGGTGAGTTCTCGATCCGTGAAACTGTGAAGTGATAAATATGATAACCCCTTCACGCCAAATGCGATTCTCGAAGTGTGAAAAATCACAATCAATTCATTCTGCGAAAACCTGTGAAAAGAAAAATGATAAACAGAAACAAATTGTGCTCATTTGATATCGCCATCTTGGTCTTTCTCTGACGTCACAATCATCTTTTTCTATGAGCAAGTGGTAGATTTTTTTCATTTTTGTACTTTTTAGTACTCACTTTGACAGCTGATTCTCTTCTCATAATCTCAGGAATCGCCTGCCGCGTGTTTGTGAAGTGATAAAATGATAAAACTCTGTAAAAATGAAATGATAACTTTGTTTTCATTTCACAGTTTCACAGGTCGAGAATTAACCCCCTGAATTATTAATTAAAAGTGTAAATTAAAGGTGTAAATATAAATTTAAGTATTTGACATGCACAGAGTACTGCAAATGTGGTGAGCAATGTACGAGATGAATGTGTATACAAATTATGTGCAAATATATGTACATAATTGTATTTTTTATAATTTTTAAATTTTTTTTACTAAAAATCAAAAATAATAGATTTTCTTTAGTCAATATCAATCAGGAAACTTCAAAAAGCATCTTTATTGATATCATTTCCTTCGGTTTTTAGCAGCTAATGAGGAAGAGTGATAAGATGGGTTTTTGTGGGCGTGTCAATGAGCGAAAATTGTATACAATCCCTATACTGTTCGCCAGCATGTGTGAAAATTTCATTGCACTGGGTGAAGTGGTTCAGATTTTATCTTACTAAAACGAACTCCATATAAGTCACAAAATAATAAACGCCCACAAAATAGGCGTTGTAAGAACTTTTTACAGCTTATATTCCATACAAAAATATTTTTATAAGTTTAACTAAAGCAACATCCGGATTTGTATTAATTTTGACGAATAATATTACTTTTTCAAAAAAGGGGGCGTGGTAGTGGGCGGAAATTACTTATGTTGGCTTCTCATCTTGTTTTTTATCATGTTTGATCATTTCATCAAAATTAGTTTGGTGGTTTAGTTTTTATGGAGATTTTTCCGTTCTCCCATACAAAGTTTACTACAAATTGTCGGCCATTTTGGAAAATGGCGTCTAAAAAACCCCGTTCAGAAAACGGTGATGTCTACCCAAGTTTTTCTGACTCTCTTATATGTACTTTGATCGATTCTGGCGGTTTGATAAATCAGTACGTAAATTTGTACGGGACTTCACTTCACTACAGGGACAGGAGTAATAGTGTAGTGAATTTGTCACCCTGTAGTTTGGATATAAATCCAACCTCGCTCAACTGGAAATTGGAGTGATAGAGCCAAGGAGAAATGAGAGAGAACCCCACAACTTCCAAGACTTTAACAAAGCTGCCTAGGCTACATTTAATCCCAAAAAATAAAAGGATTCTGTAGAAGAAATAAAAACACAAAGGATTAACGAACTTCTTTCAATTCTTTGCCTAAAAGGCTAAAAGGCTTAAAGCTAAGGTTTCAAAAAGTGATTAATTGACCATTATTATAATGTCCCTAAAAGTGAAGATCAAAATAATAAAAAAAACTCTTTATCTGCATTTACAGGAAACAGGAATAGTTGGCTATTTCAGCTTTCCATCTGTCAGTAAGAAACAAAAATGTGAAGACCGAAAAGGTAAACCATTGAATGTTTTTTTATTTAACTTAACTTTTAATATGAAAGACACAATATCCTGATGTATTTTCAGATATCACCAAAGAATCCGTTTTAATTGGCTCTGGCTACTTTAATCCAGCATTAAACTTGATGTTGGTACAACAAATAAAAAAAAATATAGAAAAAAACCGTCGGCCAACCTTTTGACACTTATGAAGTTCGATCGAAATTTAATAGTGCGAAGCAATGTAGCAAAAAGGACATAATCATGTGACCATCATCCTAATCAGAGGTGCGCTCGTAATCACGTGTCTTCGCGCGTGAATACAAATGTCTCCTTGTGGTCTTGTTAAATTAAAATATTCAGGTACACTGCTTGCTGGTGGATTCTCTGCTCAATTGTGGCGGTGAAGAGTGTGAGGCAGCATCCTCGCTGTCGGCGCTCCGTAGCTATTGAATTTCAAAATTTATTCCAAAATGTGCACAAGAAATGCTTCTCCTCTGCGATCGATGGACCAAAAAACAAAGATTTACCCGAGTCGAGCAGCAAAAACGCTTAACAGTGCAAAGAGCGGCCAAGATCAGAACACACAATGACTTTGGCGACGGCAATGGCGATGGCGACCACCACGAGTGGCGGCCGGGTACATATATGTGCCACAATGCGTGTTATAAGTCAGATTTAGATACACCTCTAGCAAGCGAGGTGAGCTGATTGAAATTGGAATATTGCCGGTCCTTGTTGTGCAGATACAATGTTCGACTACACAACTATACCCCATCGCCAGACGAAAAGTGTGGTCGGGATGATCGCCGGATGGATGCAATCGCTCCATATACAAATCGGCGTTTTGTCGTTGGCCGTCCAGCCTGTAGCATTTTCGTTTTTCTGGTTCTGCATAAGGGCAATCGAAGAAGGCACATTGTGGCCATCCCGTCCGTCGTCATCGTCTTCGATCGCAGGGCCAGGCGTCCAGGTCCAGGTCCACGGGAGAGGCTTTGACAATGTGTGCGCGCAATTTGATATTCGAATCTGATAGCAAAGAAAATCAAAGCGCGAGAGACAGAGTTCGTGAACACCAATTATTTATCCAATTCGCGATGTTTTATTTCATGTTGTACACATGTTGCAAGCACCGGGAATATGCGCTTGAGTCCACTTCTAGCGACTTAAGCGGGCCAAAGGGCTCATCAGGCAGGAGAGGCAATCGAATAATGAAACGCGAATAAAACGCTGGTGACATTCACACGAATTACAAAGGTTACATGCGACAGTTGGAATTTACGCGTGACGTGTGTTTTATGTTTGGGTCTTAAAACGGGGCAATTGGTGGAACGTCTTGCGACCACTGATCCATGAAGTGAAATTGAGAAGTAGTGCTCGATGCATTGCAACTGTCACTCACATTTCGAAGCTGTAACAAATGGTTTGTCCACACAAATGACTATTTGTGCGTTTCTATGAGTTGAAGCTCTATGTCGTCCCTCGGGCCTCGGGCACCACCTCAATTCGGATCATTACTTCGACCACAGCCAGCGTTAGCTGCTCTCTGCTCTGCTCTGAATACCAGTTCAGATAAATAAGACAAAATGATAGGTCTTTAATGAGAACTGGGTAACGTTTGCCCAGTTCTGACAGTTGTTGCACTTCAATGCGTCGCTGGTCGTCGTGTTCGTAGGGTCTTTGTATGTATTGCGGCCACACTCACGTTGTAGAGTCGACTTTATTCGGCTGACTTCACTGTTTTACTGTCTTGTATTTATATCCAACCATCTTTAATTCAATCTTAACCAATTTATCTTCATATCCGTTTGGATGGACAATGGAAAGAGTTAATGAATGAGTTAGAGTTGTACCTATACTTGCTGCATTGCAATGCGACGTGACGATGTGATGTCTTCGAGAAACCTGATTTTTGATTTGCAGAGAGATTTGATATTTTTAAATTAAATAGGCCTATAAAATTAGCCAATAAGGAATTACAATTTAACATGCTTATACTTTAGGATAGTTTGCAGAACACACCTTTAGTTTCACTTTATATTTAAGTCTAGTTTGCTGCGAAAAATGTTTGCCTTGGTCTAAGTCACCTATTTGGTTATTAATAAGTTTACCTTCATTTAGTAAACTATAGGCCTTCAATTGGAAAATAATTTTTTTTCAATGGGAGTGAATACATTTTTTTTGTATATAGTGCCGACCATACAAACGAATATTTTTGTACGAAAAACAATTGTCAGTCAATTGTTTTGCATAATATTTCATTTCAACCATGTGTTTTCTGGAACGAAACTGTACACTAATAATGGAAACATATAATTTTGTGATTCACCTCAATAATTTTGACATCAAAAATATTCGCATATGTATGTTTTTTTACACGGGTACTGTAAACTAGGTTTTTTACCGTACCTAACCGAACCTAATAAATACAAAAAATTCACACCCTTTATCGATAAAGCGGGTTTCTCCTTAGCTCTTCCACCCCAAAAACTTGCGGTTTTGAACTAATATGTACGTATACCCGAAAACAACTCGTACAAAAAATGTTGTTGATCGATAAATGAAAATTGAACAAATTTTTTTGAATATAAAGCAATTTTTTAGTGTACGAGTCGATTACCATTAAGCTTCAGTAAATAAACATAATTTCAGCTCCTCTCCCTCCCCAATAAAAATATTATCTGCAGCAAAAATGTCGTTGAAGCTTTCCATTTAAATTCAGTTTCGTCAAAAATTGTTCCTAACTTTATCTTTTTTCGTCTAATCTCTAATCTAAAAACTGTGATTCCGAATAACATTGCATGAAATGTTTTCAAGCAACCGAATCAAACAATACACTGTGCTTGAAAATGGAACTTTTTTTTCCGACAGACGGCGCATATACCTTCTAAAGATAATTCGGATATGCTGAACAAGATGGCGTACTTAGTTTTTCGAGATTAGGTCAAATAAGAAAGATTTTCGATTTTAAAAATTTGCCTGAAATAAACGATAAAAATCTTGAAATGTCGTGATTAAAAATCGATGCTAATTGATCAAATATGTATTTTTTTAAGTTAAATTACAGTTTGTTAAATTTATAACGTCAACAAAAACTTACAATTTGACACTTTTAAACACGTTTTTCGACAGAAAAAAACATCATTTTTTGTTCAATTTAATTTTAAATTTAATGAAATTTGTTCATTTTTTTGTATCTTTTTTTCTTTATTATAATTTTTTTTAAATATTTTTTTCAGTACAAACATTTTTTTCAAAAAAGTTTGACCACCTCTAATAAATTAAAATTGTATGAGAACATGAATGGCCAGAAACTTAAAAAAGTTGTCTATTAAATGCACTTTCGAAAATGGTATAACACATGCTTGTGTATAAACAAAATAACCAAGAAAATTTGTCAATCATCTAATAAAGCCGCTTTTAACATTTTCGCAAAATGTCTATTAAAATTTTACAATAACCTCCCAATCTGGATTGGACAAAGATTTTCTTTTTTGATGTGTAAGGGGGTTCAGAGCAAGTATAAAACTCGATTTTAGGTGTTGAAAGCCCCCCATTTGGCCACCATATTGAAAAACGAGTTCTAAAATTTTTTTCGTTGCAACTCAACTTTCATTTTAGTCTTGGAAAAAAAGCTTTTGAACAAATTTGTAGCAAATTCATTTCTTTTCAATTTATGTTAACACATTTCTTACCCTAAAGTTATAAATGAAAAGTTTTAATCAAAATCTAAACGTTGAAAAAATTCCATTTTTTTTGATTATAACTTTTTATTTACAGCTTTAGGGTAAACGTGTGTTAACATAAATTGAAGAGAATTTAATTTGCTCCAAATTTGTACAAAAGTTTTTTTCTAAGACTAATAAAATTTAAGTTGCAACGAAAAACTTTTTAGAACTCGTTTTCAATATGGTGGCCAAATGGTGGGGCTTAAAATCGAGTTTTATGCACTGGACCCCCTTACACATCAAAAGAGAAAATCTTTGTCTAATCCAGATTGGGAGAATATTGTAAAATTTTAATAGACATTTTGCGAAAATGTTTAAAGCTGCTTTATTAGATGATTGACAAATTTTCTTGGTTATTTTGTTTATGGGTCAATATTTCAAAACATTAATATTTTTCGCTCCAAAGTGGACCCTCGCTCAAAAGAACCTATTTTGGTAGACGAACAATTATGTCTCTTAATAACTCTATAATAACCACTTTAAAACAAGGAGTCATAACATTTGATCAAATCTAACGGTTTTTTAAGTCAGGGAAATGATACTTGTATCAGGGGAATGACAAAAACTTATATTTACTCCGTTGATTAGATGGATATTTAATTTTGCGAATGGTTCCAGGAGTGTAAAGAAAAAGAAGAACAAATACTAACATGAAAAATAGCATCCACGACTATGTTGCACGAACTTGCTCTCATGATTCAAGAATTTTGCGAGACTAGACATTTTATAGTAATAATCGTATTTTTTATATTTTGCCCGAGAAAATGTGAAAAAATTCTAAATTACTTAAAATACTGTAAATATGTTTTAATATAATATTATTGATTCTTCTAGAGTTACCAAAACGCAATCAATCATTATAATGAAAACTTGAAAGTCAGGGGAATGACACAAAAAATGATGTTAGGGGAATGACTCCGAAGGGTGTCTTATGAGAATTAAATGGAGGTTATTAGAAAATTAGATGTTTTATATTATTTTTCATGTAGGCCCTTGTAAAAGACACAGACGAGTAAAACTTTTTAATTTTTATACCACACGGTTTAGTAAAAAACACGCGTTAGAGGAATGACAATTTCGCTTGACGAAAAACAAAATCATTGCCTTAACTTGAAAAAAAAAGACAACTAAGTTTTTTTGAAACCCTTACTTCAATTTTCATAAAGAGCAATTCAGTACCGTTAAACAACAAAAAAATCAGTTATCTATTTTGAGCCTATATATATTTTTTTTTAATTTCCATTGGTGGGATAGAAATGATCAATTTATGGGGGACACTTACTTAATAGCTCCTATTTAAAAAAATAAAGCAACTAAAAATCATTTATTTATTTTCTAGTAAGGATGCATATATTATTAAAAAAGACTGCATCATTAGATTTTTTGTATCGTTTTTAGTTTCGTTGCTAAAATTCAGACAATGTGGTAAGTAGGCCTGGGGACACGTCAGGGGAATGACATTTTGGGTGTTTAAATGAAGATAGAGGTTATGATATTTTTTTTAAGTTTATTTTTTCGAGAACGAATATTAGAACCCGTTTGTTTCAAGCCATCCAATTAACAAACTTATAATAAAATTTTGTACTTCGGTTCAAAAATGAAGGAGACTGAAATATTAATATTTTGAAATATTGACCCTTATACACAAGAAAGTGCATTAAATAGACAACTTTTTTAAGTAACTGACCATTCAAGTTCTCATACAATTTTAATTTATTAGAGGTGGTCAAACTTTTTTTGAAAAACAAATTTGTACTGAAAAAAATATTTTAAAAAATTATAATAAAAAAATGCATATTATATAATAATAAATACTATTGAATTTTACCACCTATCTATCACAACAGATATTCTAGTTTATTACAAAAATACAAAATTAGCAAAAATTGTTCATCCATGGTCGTAGCGTTTACGTAATTGAGGACTTTCCTTGTACTTGTTAACAACTTTTGGAAAAAACATCATAACATAGTAACCACTGGGAAAATATATTTTTTTATTTTTTTCTGGAAAGGTTTTAAGGCCTGCTACAACCAGTTGCAAGGTTATCCATTATTTACAGGACACCCAGTATATTTAAACAATATGCAGATATAAATGGAAAATAGGCCAAATAAAATGAACAAACTTCATTTAATTTAAAATTGTAGGTAAAATTCAACAAAAAATGATGTGTTTTCTGTCGAAAAACGTGTATTGAAGTTTCGAATTGTAAGTTTTTTTGAATTTATAAATTTTACAAACTGTAATTTAACTAAAAAATACATATTTGATCGATTAGCATTGATTTGTAATCAAAACATATCAAAAGATATCAAGATTTTTTCAGGCTTGTAAGCAGCGGCGTAGCTACCTAGGGGCAAACTGGGGCGGCGCCCCAGGGCCCCGAAGGTTTGGGGGCCCCAGAGACTGACAGAAACAATTTTTCGAAGCGAAAATAAAATTTCATCTTGACTTTAAGAAAGTTTTTGCTCAGTTTGTTTTGGATATTAAGGGTCAGTTTCAACACTTATGGATAAAGTCTCGGATAGCCTATCACGAACTGCTAAAAGTTTCCGTCCTAATATTTTGAATTTCACCTAAAATAAATCCGTCGCGGTTCATACTGAATTTAAATCTTTAAAATCAGTCACATTTTAGATTAAAACGACAAGGATTTTCAGTTTTGACAACAAAAATTTAATTTTCATTATGTTTTTGATTTTTTATATTGTTCTCAAATGTCAGCCTCTAGTAAAGATTTTGACTTGTGAATAAACTTCAGAAGTATATGTTGCTATTTGGTGAGAAGTTCAACTAGAAAAAATGGAAGTATATCGCGATATCGTTTTAACAGATCTTTTAACGTGATCGATGCAAAACAAAAAAATCCATAAAAACTGACAAATGGGATCATAAACGAACAATGCCTTTTTTGACTTTGCTTCTGGTACACGGTAATACGGCCGAGATTGATTATTCTTGCAGATTATTGGGAAATGGTTTCATTCTTTTTTCGGACAGAAAACATTTCATTTATATTCACCCCGATTACAAAATCCAATGAGTGAGCGGAGGGAGTCAGACTCAATTCTGACATTTCGCTCATAGTAAAAATGTCAGAATTGAAACTGATTCCGTCCGCAGCTCATTCATCGGATTCCGTTATAGGCGTGATTATTATTAATAACATATGTATATAAGTATATGTGTAGCAAAATGGCTTTTGAGTTCTATTCGTGTTTGTTATTTTTGTCGTTTCTTTTTGTGATTTACATGCAGGTATAATAATAGTCGGTGTTTCTTGTAGACGTGAAGTTCTTATTTCTTCTAACACTAAATGCTTGCGTAATGTGGACTGTTTTTTACGAAAAAGTCATTCCATATGAAAACGTCTATCGAAAAAACCAGCACATCTCCGATTTTGCTCCAACTTTGAGAGATGCGACCAAACGTCGATTTTATTCGATTCCAATTGATAAAGAGCAAAAGTGTGTGTTTTTGTCACTGCAATCAAAAGAAATACAAAAATCGATGTTTTGCAAAAAGACATACAAAAATGGAAAACGTCATAGGAGAGGGGATACCTTACCTGTTTTTTTTGTATCTTTAAGACTTTTAAGAACAACAAAATCAAGTAATTTTTCATAATAAAATAACGGTTTTAAAAGTCCAATTGACCTATAGTTTCGCTTCCTTAAGTCACCTATGCACGCACAATACATAAAAATAACAAAACCAAATTTCCAGGATTTAAAGTTCAAGGTTAGTACTATATCCTGAAACCTTCACGTCAAACACATCTGAGATGTGCTGGCTTTTTCAAAAGACGTTTTCATATGGAATGACTCGAAAATAAAATGTTTGAGGCTAAAATTTCTTATAGATCTTTTATTTTTTCAAAGGAAAAACAAAATGTTTGTACTGCAAAACTGAACTTATCAATGAAGGCCACAAAAATGTATTGGTTCATTAACGATTTTTTGAAACATTCCACAAACATTTCTGTTCTTAGCCACCAATTTTTTGCTATTATAAATAAACTGCATTCTAAGCTTTAAAAATTATATGCCTTACGGACATATTGTGCTGACAGTTTTTGTAAAAAAATTCCTATTACATTACATACCTATCTTCTAAACTTTCTCTTTTTTTTGCTATAATCAAGAACGAAACCGATTTTTGTAAAGGGGCCCTATTTTATTTTCTGCCCCAGGGCCCTCACCTACCTAGCTACGCTACTGCTTGTAAGCTAATTTTTAAAATCGAAAATCTTTCTTATTTGACCTAATCTCGAAAAACTAAGTACGCCATCTTGTTCAGCATATCCGCGCCATCTGTCGGTTTTTTGAACTAGCATAGTGATTGTTTATTCAAAAAAAACTTTTTATGGCCCTTAGCCGCGGCGCACAGTGGGGCACCTTGTATGGGAGAGTGGAAAAAATTCCCTAAAAGCTTAACCACTAGACCGATTTTGATGAAATTTGCAGGCATGATAGTTATTAAGCCGAGAAACCAATACAATAAATTTCAGCCCACCGCCATGCCTACTTTTTAAAAAAAGTAATTTTTCGTTAAAATTGTTACAAATTTGGATGTTAACTAAACCTTGAACAACTATTTTTAGGAAATTGGGCTAGCAAAGTTCTTACAACGCCCATTTTGTAGGCCTTTTTTGACTTTTTTTTGTATGGAACTAGTCTAAGTTCGATAAAATCTGAACTACATTATTCATTTCCATTAAATTCTAAGACATGACAAAGAACAGTATATGGAATTATTACAGAAAACTTCCACTGACTGACACGCCCTTACAAAATATCATATAAATAACCTTGGGGAAATCTTTGAATCCGTTTGTGCATTGCTTTCTGAAGAACCTTGATTGCTCTTTACTATAGAGTTTTTTTTTATTTCAAGTTAGAAAAATATAAAAATGGAATAAGTATCTTGCTGGGATCATAGCATTCTTCAAAGTCGTTAACTGTGCTTCAACTATGTCTAGTACACGGTACCTCAGCGTCAACATTATCATTACTTACCAGTTTCACTTGGAATGTCCCCTTTTACCAATTACGGTACTTATGACGAAAAATAAATTTTTTTTGTAAGACACATCACGGTACCAATCGCGAATTGAATTTCAATAAAAAAAATGTTTAGTAATCACTAAAAATATATTGAAGTTTTTTTCTGCTTGAATGTGAATATTGTAATTTAAAAACATTCAAATGGCTCTTCTTTTCTAAAATTAAATCCACTAAAACTGAATAAGCTATTGAAATAACAGCTGATAGCGTGACTATGTGGAGTAACCAGCGTTGCAATAATGGCATTATAAATGCTAAATTTAGCAGAATACAGGAGTGAAAAGCATTTTGAAATTTTAAAATTATGCTAAATGCTTTTTTGGCATTATCTGTTTTTGTTTGGCATTCTTGAATGCTAGATTTGATTTTAAAAAATATTCAATTTTTTAAAATGTTGATATTATGAATTTCAAATCTGATCATTAAGACGGCTGACTGAATTACATTTCAGCCGATGATGGACTTCCTTGGGCCACTGAATAGTCGATGGTGAAGCAGTTCACTGCACAACAAATTTTTCGTTAAGTCAGTAAATTTGTTTTATAAATTAATATAGGTAATATTTGTTGATTTATGAAATAAATTCAGCGGCTAAATGAAAAACTGGTTGTTTAACAAACAGTTGATTTGCGTATGGATGACTATTCACTGGCTCGACGAAGTCCATCATTGGCTGAATTCAAATATAAGGTGTGTTCGCGTACCTCCAAAAACTACGAAATTCTACGAATTTAGCCCAAAGTTCTGTAAAAGCTCATATAAAAAAAATAAAATTTGTTGAAATTCGTATTTTTGGAAAGTACACGAACAGACATATACTTAGGCATTCGGTTCAGTGTAAACAAAGATGTTTCAAATATCGAGCAGTAAAATACCTAGACAAAACTATTAATACATATTCGAATAAATTATATTTTTTGTTATGTTAACAGTATTTTTGAAAAAAATAAACATTGATATTTTGTGCACTATGTATTTTTAAATGGATTTTGAAATCTAGCATTCTGTTTTTTGGCTTCCACACGATTTAGCATTATAAAATTTGAAATCTAGCATTATGAAATTTGAGATTATGGCAACACTGGGAGTAACTAACAAACGCTGAATGAAACTGACAGTTAAGTTGACCTTTGAAATTGTAATTATCAAGTTATTAAGGGCTTACGTTAAAACTGTTGTGTTTACAAAAGCGAACCAGTCAGATGATCACTACATTCAATTTTAGATCAAACTGCAAAATTATTGCAGTTTAAATTGCGATGTCAACATACATGTGTATATCGTAATTTTAACTTCCAAACATTGTAAAATTTAATTTTCACGATGTGACAGTGAGTTTCAATGAAGAAACATTACTGATTATCATATTACACATTATTATATTTTTGAATAAAAACTACGATGTGACATAGTAACTTTTCAAATTGTTCTTAGGCGCCAGTTATAGTCCAGTAAATAGAGGTAAAAATAGGGGGGTTACCCTACAAAAGGTCGGGTAGTTCTAAATTTTTGATATGTTATATGTTATAGTTAGTAGATGAAAATTCCAAAATTCCACAACCACGCCCCCTCCGCCCCCTTCAACATCCTGGAAAAACTACAAAAAATCGGCACTTTTCTCAGTTTTTTGCTTATAACTTCTTTTCGGTACATTTTTACGGAAAAAAGTATATTGAAACTTTGTAGACAATAAAATTTCCTACAAACATAATCCAAAATAATTTTTGTACAATCACTAAAATCAGCGCTATGGAGCTCCCGAAAAAGGCTAAAATTTCGTATTTTGTTAGATTTTCAGTTTATTCCCTCTTTACAGCACAATAACTCCTTAACCGTCAAGCTTAGGGCAAAATTTTACAATCAATCTTGTAGATAATTTAATTGGCTACCAATTTTATGTAACTACAGTCGACGTCCTCTAAGTCGAACTACCCCTAAGTCGAATTTCCCTCTAACAAGAATTTTTTCACCATGTTGGTTGTATACTCCTCTCAAATTTCCAAACTTATTTATTTTTCTCTAAATCGAATTTTTGCAAACTCTCTCTAACTCGAAGATTTCGACTTAGAGAGAGTCAACTGTATTTTCATTTTGTGACCAATACCATCTTGAATACTGTGAGTTTTGAGAAAGTGTTTTTTATTCAAACGTTTTTACGAACTCACTTTCTTTTCTGTCTGTTTTATATTGCACTGTAGTGTACTGGAATCCCGTAGAAATTTTATTACCGATTTGTCTAACCACCTTAATCGATTGAAGTATACATGGGAGAATCAGAAAACTTGGATAGACATCACGATATTCTGAACCCGGTGTTTTAGTCGCTATTTTTTGTAGGTAGTGCCCAAAATTCCATTAAAAACTAAACCACATAGGTACTGGTTTTGATGAAATTTATAGACATGATAATTGACGAGATGAAAAACCAATACAATTAACTTCCACCCACTGCCGCTCCCACCTTTTTAAAACATAATATTTTCGGAAAAAATTATAAAAATTCGGGTGTTGTTCAGATGACCCATGAAGGGCCGAAACCACAAGTACTCTGGTGATGGCTTACCCTCTGATTCAGAGGTTTGATCGTCCTTATTGCCTTCAACTTGGGATTCAGAAAATCAAATGGCTGGAGCATTGTTTCCCATTCGCACAATCTAGTTTAGCCAAGTCGACGTATTTTGATTTTTTGGACTACATTGTCTTTGAACAGCTCATTGAGCTCACGTTTGTGCCTTCTCCTCCAAAAATAGAGTATTACTTGCGAAAGAGCCCAGTATCAGTTTCCATTACTGATTTTCATCTTACCGAGAGTAGAAGTGTCTTGAGCATAAGAAGAGTGTTGAACCTTTTTTGACAAACATAGATTAGAAGCAGTGGTTTCCAAAAGCATTTTTTCGTCTCGACTTGAAGTTCATTGGTAATTTTCAGAATTTTTGATCTTTTACTGGCATTCATTTTAATGTCCTTCATCATAACTACCTACAATTTGTATTCCAATGAGTAGGATGGAAGACAAGACTTGCTCCGTATACAAATAACGTGGACAAAATTTGCATAAATTTACCAATTGTATTAGGTTAGGTTAGGTTAGGTAGAGCTGGATGTCAGTGATCAATACTGACACTTAGACCAAAGTTGGCCCGTTGTGATACCACATGTATCTTGAAAAATCTTCTTCACTCGTGAAACCATTTAGAGCTCCTGACGAAGCGTGCAAGACTGTAAATGTCTTTGCTTGCCAGATCACTAGGATCATTATAGTAGTAACCTCCTAAGTGGAGCCTACGTCTGTGTGAAAGAGCAGGGCAATTGCAGAGAAGGTGAGGAATCGATTCTTCCCTCTCCTCGTCTATACAGCTTCTGTAAAAATCATTTAAAAGTACGCCAAGCGACGTTGCGTGCCTACCTTTTGAACAGTGCCCCGTTATGACACCTACAATAGAGCTTGTGTGCACTCTGCTTAGAGATTTTAAACACTTGGAGCGCTTTAAGTCAAGGCTTGGCTAAATTTGTTTTGTCGCCAAACAAGTAGTGATGTTGTCCCACCCAATGTTTGTTCTCTCCAAGGCTTCTTGCTTTAGCAAAAGCTTACACGTAGCGATGGGCATACCAATATTTAGCTTTTCAGGTAAAATGGGTAGTAATTCTCCACTTCTAGTGAGCTCATCAGCTTTTCATTTACCTGGAATGTCACTATGACCCGGCACCCAACAGAGGTGAGTATTAAACTGTTGCGGCATCTCCAACAGAAATGATCGACAGTTAAGGGCTGTTAGAGTTTGAAGAGACAGAGTCCAGGGATTTATTAGCAGCTTGGCTATCAGAGAAGGTTGATATCACGTTTTCTTTGTGCCAAGATAGTACTTCTTTTATCGCTAGAAGTTCGGCCTGGAATACGCTACAGTGATTAGATTACGGAATGAGAGACTAAAATCAGAGAACACATCTCCACCAACCCCATTGTCGGTCTTCGATCCGTCGGTGTAGAAATGAATTGATTGATCTAAGAATTCCACATCCTCCCAGGTGGATCTGGAAAGGTATGGTTACTTCAAAGTTTTTATCGAAATTCAGCAGTGGGATTGTGTAGTCAGTGTAAATCAATTGTACTGATCACAAAATGAAAATACAGTCAACTCCCTGTAAACTAAATTCTCACGGGATATCAAAATTATTTCAAGTTAAAGAGTTTTGCAAAAGGTTGATTTAGAGAGAAATAAATAAGTTTGGAAATTTGAGAGGAGTATACAACCAACATGGTGAAAAAATTCTTGTTAGAGGGAAATTCGACTTAGGGGGAGTTCCACTTAGAGGACGTCGACTGTAGTTAGATAAAATTGGTAGCCAATTAAATTATCTACAAGATTGATTGTAAAAATTTTGCCCTAAGCTTGACGGTTAAGGAGTTATTGTGCTGTAAAGAGGGAATAAACTGAAAATCTTACAAAATACGAAATTTTAACCTTTTTTGGGAGCTCCATAGCGCTGATTGTAGTGGTTGTACAAAAATACTTTCCAGATCATATTTGTAGGAAATTTTATTGTCTACAAAGTTTCAATATACTTTTTTCCGTAAAAATATACCGGAAAGAAGTTATAATCAAAAAACCGAAAAATGTGCCAATTTTTTGTAGTTTTCCCAGGATTTTGAAGGGGGCGGAGGGGGGGTGGTTGCGGAATTTTGGAATTTTCATCTACTAACCATACCATATAACATATCAAAAATTTAGAACTACCCGACCTTTTGTAGGGTAAAACCTCTCTATTTACTGGACTATTATAGCTATCATTGAAACTCGTCATTGAAAATTTTAATGATTGATTTTGAGACGTTTAGAAAGCAAATTCTATTATTATTTTGATAGACGATTAAAGCTCAAGACTTAATTAATATTTCTAGTCAAAAAAATTCAAATAGGCCCAACTTTTCACAAAAATTGACTTTTGATTTTTCAATGATCATTGGTAAGGTAGTTCAATCATTGAAATAAGAAAAGTCTTTTTATGTGTAAAGTTGGGCCTATTTGAATAATTTTTTTGGCTAGAAATATTAATTAGGGGTTAACCTTATTAACCCCTATTATTATTTGTCCATCAAAATAATAAATGATTTTGCTTCCTAAACGACTCAAAATTAATCATTAAAATTTTCAATGATGTGTTTCAATCATAGCTATAACTGGCACCTTATAAAAACCTTGTTATTATTATTATGATGTTAAATCGTTAAAAATGGATTCTAAATAGTAAAATATAAAATAAAATATTCCATATTCACCAACATTTTCGGGCCCCTAGCTTACGATATCAATATCGTAATTTGTACTCTATTATTTTTTTGTTTTAGTGTATGACTTTCCCGCACTTCAAATTGCCCTGAAAATCGAATCCGGACGGTTCCGGATGCGTTCTTTGCTGAAAATTGTTCCATACACTCTACACTATTCGCCAAAAACAACGGGACACTGGCGACAAATGGCGCTAGTACTTAAAACTTTATGAGACTAAAAATAATCGCTAATTTTGAGTATTTTTCTCTTCAAATATTTCCTATATAGTTTTTTCCGCTCAATAAATGTATTGGTATTACTTATTGGTATATCTTAATCCCATAAATAGAAGAATCATTAAAAAAATTTCAGAATTTAGCGTAAACGTTCGAAAACCACCCCTGATTTTACCTATTTCTCCTCATTTTCTTGTTTGGATGATAAACTCCGGGCTTACATACATATATTTTATCTGCAAACGGTTATCATTTCTTGATTTAACAACTATTTTACTATAAGAAACGAAAAATGAAACATAAAAATTGAAACTTTTGAAAATTGAATTTTTTCCACGTTTTCCCCACTGTGCGGCTTTTCGTCCGGCTAACTCGCTTGGACTCATTAGTGACATAGTGAGGGCTTTGTCATACGCATTTTGTATTGAGTTCAAATAATTGTTTATTAAAATCAGTGTCCTCGAAATTTAAACTAAAGATTTGCAGTTTGGAGATATTTTAACAATTTGAATCCATTTAAAATCCTATACGTGCAATGTACGTTTTCGGGAAGCATTTACTAAATTTTCGTTGATATTCTTTAAAATGGAGAATACTTGCCAAATTGATGTTCCTTGATGAAATAAATAGCTTCGTTCCAGGGATTTTTGGGCAAAAATTGTCATCTATCAAGTTAGGCTGATATTCGATCAGAAGGAAGCAAATTGCCATGAAAATGTGGAACAATTTGGTGGCAAGTTTTTTTTCTACCTGATACCTGACCTATATCACATTTGACAAAGCAAAGAATTTATGTACATATAAGTGAGAATTTATCAGGAATGAGAAATGTTTTTACTTACTGGCGAGAACTTTCTTCTGCCTAAAACAAACCTATTTTTGAAGTGTGGGATAGAAATTGGACAAATATTGGGGACAGATAGTAAAATTGGCTGTGTTAGTCAATGTTTGGAACAGAGCGAATGTTAGTTAATAAAAAAAAACGTAGACAAAAACTCAAAACTATCTTTTTTTTGTAAAAAAAAAAACGGTTTTCGGTGAAAACTTTTCAAAAACTCGAAAACCATTCACACTGAATATTACATACGTCTTGCGATTGATATTCCAGTTTCTTCACATAAACAATTTTTTTTATTTTCCTCCATTTTTTGAAATAAAAACGGTGATTTATTATAAAAATAGGATCTATATGAACAATTTGACTTTCCACAAACAATTTATTATTATTTATCAATTTCAAATAAATAAATTTATTTTGAGATTCGAATTTTATATTTGATAGGACAGAATTTCTTCAGCTGTTTTCAATTTCTTTTTTGCCACTTCATAGGCGTTGAACTAAAAGGTATGTTTGTTTTGTTCATCTCTGAATTCCAACATGTTTTTGACTGGTTTTATATAAAACCTATGTTTTACACAAACCTGAAGCTACAAAAAATGTATGAGAAAACTTGTGTTTTCTATTAGGTTTTTCTCCAAAACCGATATTTTCGCGAAAACCGCGTTTTGGGTTCGGTGTGAAAAGGCTATTAGGATTTTTGAATCTTGAAAAACAATTAACTTTCGAAGAAAAAAGGATAAATAGGCGAAAAAAGCAAAAAAGTCACAAATGAATACAAAAGGCAAAAAGGGCAAACTAAACTATATATTTTTGGAATCAGGGGGAAATTAAACCAATTCGTATAAAGTCGATATTTGCATAAGATAACGTACAAAAAAAAAGGCAAAGTTAGCAGAACTCTATCCCTGCTCATGATTAATTTCAAAATCTTTTCTAAATTCTTCTACATTTAAAAAGCTTTTGGATTCAAACCAGTACTGTCCACTTTTTATATCTAATTGATTTAGTAATGAAGAAAGTGCTTTATGTAAATTGCAGAAAAATGATTTAAAAGGACATTGGTATTGCGAGAACAATTAAGTAAAAGGAAGACAAATTAATTACTAACCTCTTTAACAAAATACAATACACACGCTACCGAAAAAGAGGATTAAAAAGATGACGGTCTGTCACCGAGCTATAGTAGGGGTAACCGGGGAATGTTGGTCCCAGGGGTATGTAGACTAACTTCAAATTAACGTATCAAAATTGATTTTTCTTTTGGTCTTTGGATATACGCCAGCTGTCCGCTTAGTCTCACATATTTATATAGCTGGGGTACACTTCGTTTCAAAAAATTCTTTTTTGCACCCGTGAGTAGTGTTCTTATTTTCTATTGTTTCCTGATTTCGATTTGGGTTTTGAGCCTGGCTCCAAAAATTTGTTGGAGTTAATAGTAAAGCTGTATTTCTTAATCCATCTATTTGAGATGTTTTGCTATTTATATTTCACGTTATCAAAAAATCCCGTTAATTGCTTATCGGTCGGTGGGGGCAAGTTGGCCTCATTTATTTTGGAATAAGTTGACTCATTATTTTGTATGGGTGTTGCCTGGTATCGGGGCTAGTTGACCCATAAGAGGTCATCCCGCAAATTTAAGAAAAAGGATCTAATCAATAATTTTATTTAAATGGTAATATTTTATTAAAAAAGCTTAAGAGATTACACTAGTTTACAAAATTTTGGGTCATGGTAGGGTCCTTACAAAAAATATATTTTCTGGACTAATTTTGGGTCACTGAACATGAAAATCAAAATTATATTTTTTTCCAAAGAAGCGTTTTCGAGATATGCGCAAAAATCATTTTCTCAGCTATTTTTTCAGATATTGCCATAAATCTCGCTAACGGCTTAGCTAATTTACATAAAATGTGTATTTTCTAAATCTTCTAATCTGTTACCTTCCGAAGATGTACTGCTTGTATAAGTCGGACTGAAATTTTATAAGTTACAGGCATTCAAATTTTCAAAAACGAGTATTTTTAAAAAATTTCTAGTTTTTGGTTGCTCCATATGGATAGAAAAAAAATATTTAAATTAATTTTAAGGACTCAATTGGAAGGCAATCTTTTTAACAAAGATTTCAGCTAAAGATTGTTAAAATCGGACGATGAATGTATAAGTAATTAAATAATTAGTGAAAGAAGGCAATTTTAATTTTTTCAATAAAGTCATATAAAAGTATATTAGGGTGTTTGTTATTTCCCAAAAACATTTTTTAAAGTCAGAAACCCCTTAAATCAAAATTCTATGCCCTAAAATGAAAGCTTCCACCAAAAAATGTTTGTCTAAGGTGATAAATTGGTGCCTCTTAGGCCATTCTCTTTTCCGTACAAAGGAGAATTGGACACACCAAACTCCAAGACCAATAATGACGTGATATATATCGTTGGAAAGGTATTTTCCTACTACAATAGTTGCTAAGAGAGTTTATTTCAAATCTCTATGTGAAAAAGTTATTCGCTGGTCAAAATTGTGTTTCAGCGCATTTTGGTGTGAAAAAAGCTACCCTTAACTAGTGAATAACTTTTTGCAAATAGAGATTTGAAATAAAAGGCCATTCTCTTTTCCGTACAAAGGAGAATTGGACACACCAAACTATAAGACCAATAATGACGTGATATATATTGTTGGAAAGGTATTTTTATGAACTACAATAGTTGCTAAGAGAGTTTATTTCTGTGTAACTGCCTGTAACTTATAAAATTTCAGTACATCGTCGGAAGAAGACAGATTAGAAGATTTAGAAAATACACATTTTTTGTAAATTAGCTAAGCCGTTAGCGGGATATCTGAAAAAATAGCTGAGAAAATTATTTTTGCGCATATCTCGAAAACGCTTCGTTGGAAAAAAATAATTTTGACTTTCATGTTCAGTGACCCAAAATTAGTCTAGAAAATATATTTTTTCTAAGGACCCTACCATGACCCAAAATTTTGTAAACTAGTGTTATCTATCTATTAATATTGATTTTTTGTTATACCTACCTCTGTTTTGTTTGTACAAAATAAAATTAAAATGGTGAGTCAACTAGCCCTGGTCTCTCCTACCTATTTATATTACAAGTAAAATATTAAAAAGATAATCCTAGCCCTAGTTATCATTGTTCAGAGCCTTTAACACAAAAAAAAATTATATTTTGAATAACTTAAAATTAAAAAATAATACAAGTTCGAAAAATTATTTTATTTTCTTCAAAGTTCCAATTCACAACTTTTTTTAAAAAAGGAGATTAAAGAATTGATTATTGGCTTTAACAACAGCAAAGAAAGTCTTATTGAAGGGAAATAGTCTTAATCCAATTGCAACAAACGGATGGAGAAGAAATCGATGGAGAGTAAGATCGTTATACTAATAATAAACTAATTAAACTAGACCGAAACTTAGAAGTTTAAGAAGATTTATATGAATCATATGGAATTACATTAGGCGAAGCCAAATTTTAGAACTCAACAAATATTTCCTTTCAAAAATAATCTAGAAATGATTAACATAAGTGTATTGAAACTTCATTTATGAATTTATTTTTAATCCTGTTTGAATTCAATTTCCTGGGTAGCATTTTGCTTCGAGTCGGAAGCATTTTTATGATTCATAAATGATGCAATAATTCATCGCTTAAGTGAATACAAATTTGACGCATATTAAATTTTTGAACATTTCGTGATTTTATCATTTAATTGGCTTAAATATAACTCCTTAAAATTAAAATAAGTTGAGTACGGTACTAAAATGGTGTCGGATTCCGTGATCTTTGATCAGAAGAGCTTTATCAAAGGAGGGGAAACCATTTTCAGCTAACACGATTACCCCCGAAGTTAGATAAATATTTTTTTTGTCACTGATTATAATCACTAAAGCGCCGCCGGTAATGGACTGAAAGACTTGGATCTTTTGAGTAGCCATAAATTAAGTTTTCGACACCTATGCTTCTTTCCTATCGTTCACATCTCAAATCTACTGTAGGCTCTAGGTCCAATATTTTCTTTAAGCTTGATTACCCACTCTTTGAATGAAATTCTGATTAAAATACATTACTGAAAATGACTTTATAATTTCTTTTTATTTTCAAGTTTTTGTATCAGCTCTTTTGTTTTCATAATTCCATCCATGGAATTAATCCAAGTACATCCAGTCAAAAACCAATCTTTTAAACAAACGAACTAAGGAATAAGTATACTTAGGAACTTTTATCTTATGAAATTGCTAAAGCTTGTCGATGTATTTAGCTGTGGATGTCTTAAATAATAAACACCGGAAGTATTATAATTCATCCTTCGTTTACCACTTGTCAGCTCACACTTCGAACGCATTCCTTCCATATGGCTGCTTAGTGTATATATGCAAATAATGATTCCACTTTTTTCTCTTATTTTTTCATCGCTGCGCCCATTCCGAAGAAGGTGTCAGATAATATCGGCTAGTAGAAATCTCTTGGAAATTATTAACACAAGTTTAAAACACATTTATGGTGCATCATGCTGTGAATGAAGTTGTTCTCGACCAAGAGATGTATTTTTTTTTTTTTTTGAGAATATCACTGCGAGAGCTTGAGCATCAGAGTAATAAAGACGCTACATTGGCTAATAAAGGGAACAACTTGAGGTGAAGGCGCGAAAAAAAAGTAATACACAGACCAATACACTCAGACAATTAGGTTGTCTGCAAAGGCTTAAATATAATGGAAAATTTACATTTAAATCGTTATGGCAGTTGGTAGAAGGAGAGACAAGCCCAAGCCATGGTCGTCCCTTATGTCCATAGGATGGCAAAAGGATAAGGCGCTTAGATTGAATGATGTCCGATTTGCTTGGATATGTATTGGTGTTGGTGGTGCTTTTCTTGTTGTTGCATTGGAGAGCTGTTAAAGAACGCGTGTAGATATAACAATAATAAATGAAAAACTGTTCGATGGCCGAAGGCATGGGGCGCGATAAATAATGGTCTCGACTTAACAAGATCATATCTCAGGATTAGTTTCATATTTGTGTTTAGGATTCACACTCAAGGCAAAAGAGTATACAGATATTGGCTAAGGATATCGATGTGCAGATGTTCGAATGCTGATTCGAGTGAATTTAGAATTGAGAAACAATGGGAGTGAGAAATTTATTAATGCTAATGGCTTTCGTAATGGAAATATCATACCCAGGCAGTGTTAAGAGGTGAGGCTGAAGAAGTTTTTCGTTCAGTTGTAGGATCAATATAGCTATTCTATTCCTGAAGAAAATGCATGTTCAGGTTATATACATATATAGGTCCTTGTCTTTAGAAACATATGGTTCTTTGAGCCAGATGTATGTACTCAGTACATATTAAGTTTTGTTCTGACTACATATAATTATTTGTTGTTTCGTATCAGTTAAAGATTAATGCGCACTTAAAAATTATGTACTTAAATGCAAGGCCAAAACAGGAATTCTAAACTCATTATGCAAAGTTGTAATGAGTACAAAGTTTCCTGTAATCATCACAATGTATTTTCTTTTCGGTTTCCCTTTATTCTAAAAGAACACAAATGTAATTAATTTAACTGAATTTTAACCGGAATCCTTCCAAGCTCCGAACGAGCAGACAAAACCACTTCAATTGCAGTTGAAAGACATAAAATAACCCTGAAATCGATATTCATCATCAAATAAATGTAGCTACATATGTTATTAAAAAAATTAAATTTTTACTAACAGAACAATTAAATGTCAAATTCTATTACAATAGCAGCAAACAAAATGCCAAAGTCACACCCTTATGACGACTTCATCCAATATCAATCGATCAATGAGCTATTCAAGTATCTAAAGTGTCATTTGTTCCTCATTTTAAGTGAGTGGCTGTGCAATGGCTTTTCCTTCCTCGTCATATCACCATCTATAACAACAGGAGTGGTAGCTTCATACTTACCGAACACTACTCGTTTTAAACATCTGCCAATATCCATTTCAAATAAAATAATATACCTCTACCACTTCATATTGATTTTGCAAATGTAGAACAACAATGGAAGTGTCCTTTTGAACATAAATGGAAGATAAAAAGATAATCAGCTCTACAAAACGAGCCACACCAAGAGGTCCCATGTCCCTGTTGTAGTCCTATCCTGGCCATGTACATGTACAAATGTGTTAAAGTTGACCGCACTATATTCATTGTCGGCTGCACAAATGATTCAATGTATTTATTAGCACAACAATCGAAGGACAATACAGTTGCCATAGTCAAGGGCAGGATCATGTCCACTCAAGTGGTGTGAAAATTTAAGTGCTCGTTTTTTTGCTGAAAGAACGAACAAAAAAATTAATAAAACGATTATTTTGATAGAGATCTTGTGTTGTTCTTTTTTGCTTTGAATAGTTCCTTTGAAATACAAAATCAATTCGTTTGTGTTTATATCGAAAATATCCTTAACAATGTCCGTACTTCGAAGCCTTGTTGACTTTTCAACGTTCAACACCTGAAAACAGTGCGGATATAATAGAAAGATCATTCGGCTAGAAAATTGTTTTATTTCGTTATAAATATATTTTTTGACAATTTTTTCTGTTGATTTATAATTGGATGGAGTTTGTTGTTTTTGATTGCGAATTCCATCGAAGGCAGATGTGTGTCATTTTCATTTGGCAATGGTTGATTGTCATCACAAATCAAAGTACCATTTGGAACAAACCGGCCACGGTGCAACATTCCAAACGCCTACTCACACAATGCCCACAATGGGGTGCAATAAAGATTGAATCATTTATATAATGTTTGGCTTTAGAAAATTAGAAACGCTATTCAAGAGCAGCAGCAGGACATGCGC
The DNA here is from genome assembly GCA_963921185.1 of Dasysyrphus tricinctus. Lineage (NCBI taxonomy): Eukaryota > Metazoa > Arthropoda > Insecta > Diptera > Syrphidae > Dasysyrphus > Dasysyrphus tricinctus. The sequence continues at coordinate 165,038 of CAWUEQ010000046.1, read as the reverse complement.
GCTGTGTTGAAAGCACCCACACAAGGACCTCATGGGGTTTTGGTTGTCTTTCGGGTGAAAGAATACATTGTGTTCGAATGGAAGTCAGTTAATGGTCTTTAAATTGTTAGAATATTTACTTGGAATCGTGAAATTGCATTCAATATGGAGTAGCTATTGTTTGCGTTTTGGATAATTAATTAAAGTGAACTGTTTGTGATTTCAAGCTGATTTATTATTATGTGCAATGTTGGCATTTAGTTCAATCAAAAATTAGATTAAATAATCATTGGAATGAAAAGTTCACTGAAGAATGAAGATTAAAGACGTCAATGATAATTTTAACTTAAATCAATTTTTTTTTTTAATTTTCTAGCTAACCCTGAGGCCACACGAGTGAGTAGATATACTAGCTAGGTCTGCCATATAACGGTTTTTTTGATTTTCTATTTTCTCTTTATCGGCTCAACCTATTTCAATCAATTTTTTTTATACAAAAGCTCTTTTAAAATGTCAAAAATATTACATATCGAAATTTAAAAAAAAAATAAGTTTTGGATTTTTTAAAAAAATATTTAACATTTTTTTTCGAAAATTCAATATTTTGAAAACGGGTGGTTTAATTTTATTGAAAATAAATTTGTAAATGTATATTAATAAATACTCAAAATTGGCACCCCAACATTTATTTTTAAATATTATTTAAATTTTATATACAGGGTGTCCCGGACCTGAGTGGAAGTATTTTATGGTATTTTGATTTGATTTGATTTGATTTATTGATAAAAAAAAAAACAGCTGTACATTAAGAATAACTTATAAATAGTACAGGATATATTACACAAAGATAAATTAGGATATACAAGAATGTATTATATTAAATAACAATTATAGCAAAATTAAATAACAATTATAGCAAAATTAAATAACAATTATAGCAAAATATTATTAGTTTATTTTAAAAGAGTAGATTTGAATGAATTTAATAAAATTTAAAGCAAAGTCGCAAAAGAGGAAAAATAAATAATAAAATAAGAAAGTTATCTCAGTTCAAGCTAGAGAAATGTTCAAAAATAAGTTCATTGAACTTTTTGTTTTCGATTCCAGACCTCAGGTGACTGGGAACATTATTCCACAGTCTGACAGCATAAAACGAAAAATTGTCTGCGTGATGTCAAACAGGTATATCTTGAGGAGCGCAATAGAATGGAACGATTTGAAGAACAGAAATTAAGTTTGGAAAATGGATAGTTCGGAGTCTTATTAACAATTTATTTAGAGAGAAACAAACAACACCGATACATGAAGAAAGCTTTCAATTTACAGCCCAAAAGTTGACGAGCCTGAAACGAAATAGAATCAAACCTTCGAAGGTTGAAAACGTAACGGGCAATAGCATTAATTATCAAAAAACAACGGCAACACTTGCAGTAATGTTTTGTAGCTTTTTGGAAAGCCAGAAGTCCATTTACATAGTTGATTATTAAATAAAGTTCTTTGAATAAACAATTTCAGCAAAATCCGTTTTCAAACCTATAATTAATAAAATAAAATAATAATTTTTCTTCAAAATATTGAGTTTGAAACAAATTTTTGCCAAAACTGTTCATCAAAAAATCTGAATTTAAAAACAAGCCGTTAGAATGGATTTCTGGCTTTAAAAAAAGCTACAAAAAATTACTGTAAGTATTGCCGTTGTTTTTTAATTAGTTTTTTTCTATTTAATGCAAATATTTAAAAATTGCCCCTCCTGTCCAAGCGGGGGGAGATATTAACCCCCTCCACTAGGATTTTTTTCTTGTCTAGTTCCCACCTACATGTTCTGAACTTTTTTGGCAGATCTTACGTGAGTTTTCTAGTATGCAAAAATTATACATATATCTATACAAATACATGTAGATTTTGGACGTTTTAATTCATAGTGCGGTTTATTGATTAAGAAGTAATTTTTTTGTAAATTTATCAAATATGTTGGTAGCTATGACTATTTTGGTTTCCCATTAAAACGAAATTCCCTGGAATTCCTTTCATTTATTTCTTATTTCAATTTTTTAATTAGTTGAAATGAGCACTAAGGATATGCAAAAATCCATAATTGCCCCAGTTTAAAAAGATCAAGGGCAAAAATATTTCCATTTATTGGTATTAACCGCACTCTAAAACAACAGATCGGATGACCATTTTCTTAACCTTCATATTTGCAGCCTTATACATATATAGCCAAAACAAAAAGGTTTAGATTTTCTTTTGAAACTGAAAGAGTAAAAAATCGTTGAGCTCTTAAAATCAATATTTATGATGTTTTTTTATTCAAATCAGTTTTGCAACAAATAATAAATAATAAAAGCAGAAGAATACATATTATATTCGAAAACACGATAGTGCAAGCACTCACACACCGTCTCAAACATTTTGAAACATTCAAAACATCAAATTGATAGGATATCATCACCGCAGAGCACTGATTTGGCACCCAATAATTTCTAAGCGGGTGATGCATTTAACATACATGTTTTGGAAGTCCTCCATCCGGGTGGAAAAGTGCTAAAAAAAACTGGTTCAAATGTATACAAAAGTATATTGATCTTCATAGGCCAGGAAAAATGGGTTCCGAGGTTGAAAAAATTAATTCATGAAATAATAAAATTGGAATCGACGCAGAATTGCAACCTCTATAACATATCCAAAGTCCCCCAAAATCCCCGCATTGGCTTTTTGTGTAGATGCATTTGAAGAGGTGCAGACGTGGAGAACTTGGAGGTCTATCAGACTAAAATATTTGTTTTGGTAAAACCTAACCATATGATACATAATTTAAGGGTAGTTTTTAACGCTGAATCTAATGAAACCAAAATGATACAACCACCCAAAAAAAAGTTATAGTCCTTTTTACGTAATGATGACTTTTTTCAGGTACAACAGGTAAAATATTATCGAAAACCCTTTGAAAATAAAGGTATTTTAATGAAATTTGGAGTGAATGTTCCATTTGTCATACGAACTAAGAATCAAGACAGTCCCCAAAAATATCCGTGGTAAAGGGTGTTTTTTAAGGGGGATGGGCAAGTGTAGAATGTTTACCATAACACCCACGGAAAAACTCTTACACCCATGAAACTCGCCAAAAATATTGAATGGCAACCAAGAATCCAAATAGTCCATACAAATATCTTTTGTCTAATAGTGTTTTTGTGGCGGTTACATTTTGACCTGATCTACGGAAAATACGATTTCAAAAATTGAATTTTGCTTGAAAAGGACCATAACTTTGTTAAGGGTGCTTGTATCATTTTGGTTTTGCTTTTATTAGATTCAGCGTGAAAAAATACCCTTAAATCATATACCATACTTAGTGTATATATCTCAATTACACCAAATCGGAATTTTGGCTCAAATCTTTCAACTTCTTCCCAGATTTTCCATCTCTTTAATAAAAAATCCCCCAGAACAAATATATTTATGTGGACTATATAAATTCTTGGTTGCCATGACAAAATCAATATTTTTGGCGAGTTTCATGAGTGTAAGAGTTTTTTCGTGGGTGTTATGGTAGACATTCTTCACTTGCCCATCCCCCTTAAAAAAGCACCCTTTCACCATGGATATTTTTGGGAACTGTCTTGATTCTTAGTTCGTATGACAAATGGAACATTCACTCCAAATTTCATTAAAATACCTTTATTTTCAAAGGGTTTTCGATAATATTTTACCTGTTGTACCTGAAAAAAGTCATCATTACGTAAAAAGGACTATAACTTTTTTTTGGGTGGTTGTATCATTTTGGTTTCATTAGATTCAGCGTTAAAAACTACCCTTAAATTATGTATCATATGGTTAGGTTTTACCAAAACAAATATTTTAGTTTGATAGACCTCCAAGTTCTCCACGTCTGCACCTCTTCAAATGCATCTACACAAAAAGCCAATGCGGGGATTTTGGGGGACTTTGGATATGTTATAGAGGTTGCAATTCTGCGTCGATTCCAATTTTAATATTTCATGAATTAATTTGTTCAAGGTTCCCCATACGATTTGTGCTATTTTTCCTGGTCTATAAAGAATATTAAAAAAAAAACAAAAGAGCCATTTTCAATTATTAAATATTTTTATTATTTTTTTATTATTTTATTTTATGACTTTAGTATAGCAACCCGCGTATCAATGACTATTTCCATAAATTTGTGGCCGTATAGGCAATAACGCGGTGAATGTTGTCCTCCAAGTGGTCAATCGTTTCGGGATTACCGGCATAGACTAGCGACTTCACATATCCCCACAGAAAATAGTCAAGCGGTGTAGTCAAATTTTGTGGATGTAACGGTGTCTCAACATACACTTGAGGATTGTCATCACTCCAAATACGGCAGTTTTGTTTATTGACGTATCCATTCAACCAAAAGTGAGCTTTATCGCCAAACAAAATTCGCTTGTGAAATTTGGGATTAACGGCAAACTTGTTTTGGGCCCATTTGGCACAATTTGGAGGCGTTGTTCAGGCGTCGGTTTATTCATGCTGAAATGTCAAACCAATCTAAAAATAAATCACTTGATAGCTGACAAAATAGCCGCCAGTCAAAATAGTGTTGCCAGCTTAAAGTTATATACCTCTAAAAAAACACCTTTTATATTGTTGAAAACAAAATATACAAACTTATTTTGTATTTTTAAATTAAAAATCTACTGCGGAAAGGGAAAGATTCTACTGCATTTTCCTTGGATGATCTACTGAATCTTTAAATAACGTCATTATTTGCTGAGATATTGGAAATCAAGATTGTGGACCTTATCACGTGTGATAATAAAGGCATAAGTACTCAAATACCGCCGTTATCTACGTTCACCGATATTAATAATAATAATAATAATAATTTTCTAGGATTCTAATTTTTTGAATTCATATTCAAATCAATAATTTCTGTCATCTGTCAAAACTTCAGCCTTCTAGTCCCTCCCCCCTTAAAAAGATAAAAATCAAATACTACACAAATTGAAATAATCATTGCATAATTTTCAAATTTTAACTATTTTTACTTGCGATATAGGTACTATAGGGCAAGTTTTGGATTCGTGCAAAAAAAAATTTCTAGATAACAATCAAACATGACATTACGATGATAGAGAACACGAAAAAAGTGGGTGGCACCATTCTGTCTGTCTGTCTGTCTGTCTGACTGTCTGTCTATCCGTACCTCAACCTACAGCCTAAGCCACTGAAGCGATTTTCTTCAAATTTTGAACTTAAGGCTTTTTTGTAACTCTCCAGAGGGGAAATTGAAATTTTTTTTTTAGCTCAAAAAATAACGGTACTTGCCATACAACCGTTAAGGAAAAGCTTATACGATTTTGATAAAAAAAATCAGTTTATCATTGTAGATATGATATAATTTTTAGTAAGAAACCAAATCACCAAAAACATTTAATAACGGTACCTGTCATACAACGGTTTTTTTGATTTTTGGTTTTCTTATTAACCGCTCATCCGATTTCAAAAAATTTTTTGCACAAAAGCTTTGTTAGAATATAAATAATACTGCATACCAAAATTTTTGAAAAAATAAATTTTGGATTTTTAAAAAAAGATTCAAATTTTTTTTTTGAAAATTCAATATTTCAAAAACGGGTTGATGAATTGTTTTGAAATTTCAGTTTTAAATGTATATTAATATATACTCAAAATTGGCAAACCAAATTTTTTTTGAAAAATGTAACAAAAATGTTATATATAAAAAATTAATTTTTAAGAAAACGGCTCCAACGATTTTAAATTTTTTTTTTGCATATATTCATATTTTTTTAAGTAATCAAATGGCATACTGTTTTTTACGCTCTAAGTTATTTATCAGGCTGCTTAAACAATTAAAAGAACGATTTAAATGCTTTTTTATACTTTTTGTATAATTACTTGAATATTTTTTAAAGTTCTTAAGTTCCACACAACTTGAACATAAGAGCAAGTACGTGCGATCCAGTCGTGCATTTTATTTTCCTTAAACTGGAAGGTTTGTCTTAGAAACTAGCTATAGCAATATCAGAAAACGCCATCCGGAATTGTTTTCAAATGGATATTAACTATGTTTTCAACGGATTTGATCAGGGGCGGACTGGGCCACCGGGCAACCGGGATTTCGCCCGGTGGGCCCCAGGCTAGCAAAAAGTTCATAAATGTTCCTGCGTTCTTTTTTGATTTTTTAAAGAAAAGTTTCTTATACAATTGGACTCACACTAAATATAGAGTTTTTGTGGATCCAAATTTATACTTGGAAGCCCCCAGAATGCGGTTGGTGGCCTATACAGATTTTTTGAGGCCATAAAAACTGATATGGTGGCCTCTACGGATGTTTGGAGGCCTCCAGACCACGGTTTGTGGCCTCTACGAATCATTGGAGGCTCCTAGACTTCGGTTGGTTGCCTCTACGGACCTATGGAGGCCTCAAGATCTCGGTTGGAGGCCTCTACGGATCTCCGGAGGCCCCCAGAACTCGGTTGGTGGCCTCTACAGATTTTTGAAGGCCACAAAAACTGAGATGGTGGCCTCTACGGATGTTTGGAGGCCTCCAGACCTCGGTTTGTGGCCTCTACGGATCATTGGAGGCTCTTAAACTTCGGTTGGTGGCCTCTACAGACCTATGGAGGCCTCCAAATCTCAGTTGGAGGCCTCTACGGATCTCCGGAGGCCCCCTCCAGATCTTGGTTGGACGCCTCTATGAATCTTTGGAGACCTCCAGAACTCGGTTGGTGACCCCTACGGATCTCTGGAGACCCCTAGAACTTGGTGTCCTTTAAGGATTTTGGAGGCTCCTAGATTTCGGTTGGTGGCCTCTACGGATCCTTGGAGGCCCCCAGAACTCGGTTGGAGGCCTGTACAGATCTCTGGAGACCCCCAGAGCTTGGTTGGTGGCTCCTTCGGATCTCTGGAGGCCCCTGGAACTTGGTTGGTGTCCCTTAAAGGCTTTGGAGGCTCCTCGATTTCGGTTGGTGGCCTCTTCAGCTCCTTTGAGGCCCCCAGAACTCGGTTGGAGGCCTCTACAGATCTCTGGAGACCCCCAGAACTCGGTTGGTGACCCCTACGGATCTCTGGAAGCCCCTAGAACTCGGTTGGTGTCCTTTAAGGATTTTGGTTTGTGGCCTCTACGGATCCTTGGAGGCCCCCAGAACTCGGTTGGAGGCCTCTACAGATCTCTGGAAACCCCCAAAACTCGGTTGGTGAGCCCTACGTATCTCTGGAGGCCCCAGAACTCAGTTGCTCCTCAACGAGACCTCTACAACTCGGTTGGTGGCCTCTACGAATCCTTATAATAATTCAAAAGATGATAGAAAAATTTTACCATTCCCAAAAACTAAAGATGCAAAACAAATAACTAAATAATGTCTGAAATCTAATAGTTCAGTCAACGAAGTCCTAAAATTACAGAATAAATTCAATAAAACATGCTCCCTGGGTTTATTTTTTATGTAGTTGGGGTGACTCCCAGGTATAACATACTAAAAGTCCCCAGTCCAGGGCCACGAGCTTTAGGCAGGAGGGGGCCTAAAAGTCCCTTTTTATAATTTATCATAAATATTTTAAAAACTAAGCGTATTAGCGGAAAAGTGTACCCAACAAAATGAAGGATTATAAAATTTCCCACCGAAAAAGTTTAGTTCATATTTTCGGTAGGAGAAAGGTTAAGAAAGATACAGGGAGTAGAAATTTAAAACATTTGAAAAAAGATTTTTATAGTCTTATATAATCAATGTTTTTTTATCAATTTACCCAGAAATAACGGAAAAGTAAGTATATATTGATTCATATAGTCATTCCAGTGACGTCATAAGAGCAAGTTTGGGTAAAAGGAAGGTAGTTGTATTTGAAATGTCCTTATTTAATTTTTTGATACAGTGTCTATTTTCATATGAGAAACACACAGGTGTGTATTTCCCTCTCTTTTTATACGGGGGTAAATTCCCAAAACTTTGACCTCAAAAAGAAAAATAGCTCTTTAAAAACAACGCAAATACTTAAAATATCGAGATATTGCTTTTTGAAAAGTTTAAAACAGATTCTATTATTATATATTCAAATCAAGTTTAAAATATTTGAAAAACACGTTTTTAAACTGAAAATGAGTAAAAGAAAATTAAAAAATTTTGTGAACTGATTTTCTATTTTATGGTGTTAAGTTTTTGTCTTTTATTATTTAATCTTATAAGTTTTTAGTTGAATGCTGAAAACCAGCCGGTAAGGTTTTTAATTTTTGAGGAAATTGAAAACCATGAAAACTTCTTTTTGTTAAGAAATTATTATCGTTTCATTTTCAAAACTTAAAGACATCAAAAATCGATTGAGAAATACCTTACCGCAATGCTAATGTCCAGGCGTTTCCTTTAAAAAAATAGCTAGTGACCAAAATATTTAAAAAATTAAAAGTCTCAAGTCAGTGATTGTTAATTAAGTAGACATTTTCCAATAGCCAGATCACAAAAAGCTCATAATGCAATATCCTACTGAACTATTTTTTTTGTTGCAAAAAATGTGCCATTCATAATTTAACCCTTTTTTCGTGTTTTTTTTTTGGGAAAAAGCAAACCTTTCATTTTTTTTTAATTTCTCAAAAAAAGAAAGATTTTTTCATCTTGTTTTCAGCATTTTATTAAAAACTGATAGGAGCATGGAATATTAAAAAGAACAGTGGTGCTTAGTAACGCAAAATTTTGAAAAAAGCAACTTACAAAAAAATTCACAATTATTTCAAAAATCTTGACTTTAAAATTTAATTTCTCAACAATTTTTCACTAATAGACCTTGCTTTAAAAAATAATAAAAAATGGAGCATTAGCTCTCAGAAAAATTTTACTATTTTTGTCGTGCGATGCACGGCTCACGAGATGTTTGATAAAACGTGTTTTTAAAAATGGTGGCTTATGCTCGCACCCCGTCCCGTCAACTTGGATTTACATTTGGGGGACATATTCCATCAAGAAAATGACTTCAGTGTAAATTGCAGAAAAAAAGTACCCGGCTCTTGGCCTAATGTACATATGTATGTGCTTTAGGGATGTCGGAATTTTTTTTAATTTCTTTTATTCAAAATGGGTATGGTGGATCTTGTAAACTGTAAGGGGTTTAGAAAGAAGTAATTTTTGTTCTGGGACATTTGCCAAAATTCAATTTTTGAGACACCGGTTTTTATGTTAAAAAACTTCAATTCGAAAAAGATGTCAGAAAAAATAATTACATTTACGTCGATATGAGGACACAGTAACTTATAGTAATTTTGTTTGCTTTTGTAACCTGTCGTTAAGAAAATAGCATAAAAAAATGCTTTCAAAATAGCATGAAATAACTTTTTGCCTTAAATCTTCATGAAAACCTCTGAAAAATTGATCGATTTTCTAGACGTTTTCGATTATATTTTTTAAATAGAATTCTCGAATCGGTTGAAACTTGCTTTCTTAACATTATACAGCATACTTAAATGGATATTCGGTCAATTCAAATGAGAAAAGAAAGCCAAAATAAAACATTGTAAGTAGTTTTGAGCACATACCGACGCAAATTTGAATTCTCAAAACTTTGACCTCAAATAGAAAAATAGCTCTTTAAAAATAACGGAAATATTTAAAATACAGAGTTATTGCTTTTTGGAAAGCTTAAAACGGATTCTTTTTTTTTACATATTTAAATCAAGCGAAAAATATTTGAAAAAGTCGTTTGTAAACTCAAAATTAATAAAAGAAAATTAGAAAAATTTGTTAACCGTTCAAAGGCATAAAATGAATGTTATATTACTGATAAAAACTCAAATAATTTTATCTGTTAATTTAATGTTTCAAAAAAATTAAACTCAAACCTAAGAATTCAAAATTTAACTTTAAGAAATTGAAAAAATTGACTTTCGAGAAATGTCTGCAGTATCATCTTTTAGTTTTAACAATTTCAAGAGTTATTGCATTCTGTGACTGTGGCCCTTTTTCTAAAAGTCCCGGTAGGCTCTTTGACCCCCAGTCCGCCCCTGGATTTGATACACAAATGCTACACGAATCAATGACAAAACATACTCAAAGATTTTTTTGTGCAAATAAAATATTCAATTGAACAATTATTTGCTCTAAAAAAATTATTTTAACTATTTTCCTGATAGGAAAATTAATTTGTATTAGGGAAATAGTTAAAATACAATTTTTAGAAAAAAACAATCGTTCAATTGAAAATTTAATTTGCTCAAAAAATCCTTTAAGTGTTTTTGTCATTGATTCGTGTAGCATTTGTGTTTCAAATCCATTGAACGCATAGTAAATAATCCATTTGAAAAATGTTTCCTGATGCGTTTTCCTGATCGAAATAACTGGCCCCTTACACGGAAAATTAGTATTATTTTATTTACCCCTAAGGCACGTGAATAGATGTTACACATCACAAAATCGGACTAGAGGGCGGTTTATTCCCCCAATTTACTATTTACTAAAAAACTGAATTAAAATAGAAAAAACATAAAAAAAAACAACGGCTATACTCCCAATGTCATTTGACATAGGTTTTTTTTTAAAGCCAAAAATCAAGTCTCAAAATTTCCTTTTTAAAAAATTGTTTTTGTAAATAAGCTTTTTAAAATATTTCAAAAGCTTAAACCTAAAAAATAAAAATAAAAAAGTAGGTAAGTAATTAAATTTTGAACAACTTTAATGAACCGAATTTTTAGTAAAAAGTTGAAAATAGGCGACTTGTTCAACAAAAACTTATTTTTCTTAAATCTAAGATGATGGCCTTATGAACCTCCTACCCAATAAAACCAAAAAATACCCCTTATTTTGTATTTTTTGTTTATTTTAACTGGGCTACGTCTTTATTGGAAAACATTTAATAATTTTCCTGATTGACTAATTTATAACCTTATTTCAAATAGTGACAGATCGTATAAGAGAACAAACCAAACATACCTTTTTTAATAATTACCAGTGTTCGAACCTAACTCCAATCGGAGCTAATTTACTCCAATTTTGAGGAAGAAAACAAATCTACTCCACCACTCCGCTTTTTATACCTACTCCTTTTTTTCCACACTGAAAACTCTTCGGCCAAAGCACATGAAACTTAATGACAAAACTGTGTTACAGCACCGATATTTTGGATTTTCCAAAAAAAAAGGTTGTGCTGTAATGTGCCCAACTTGTGCTTATATGTGCTGTATTTAAAAAAAAATCGTGCTAAGGGTTTGGTTTTTAGAGGGTACCAATTTTTTAAGCGTGAAGTTAGCACCGCCATTTTTGATTTTTAACAAAAACAAGGTTGTGCTATATATTTTCGAAAAATTCGCAAATTTTTATGAATGAAATTTTTGCGAATTTAAAATTTCTTTAAAAAAAATTGTGCTGCATTGTGCTCAAAAAATGATACTAAGAACCAAAAAGAAAAAAACAAAAATTCGCATAATTGCATCTATTATGGCCAAAACTAAACTTTGCGAAGGGCTGCAGCGTGAAGTTAGCACCGTCATTTTCGATTTTCAAAAAAACAAAGTTATGCTGTATTGTGCTCAACTTGTGTTGCCTTGTGCCGTAAATATTTTTAAAAAATATATAAATAAATTTGCAAAATTATACGGATGAATATTTTTTAAATTTTGCAACTTTGTAAAAAATTAAAGTTGTTCTGTTTTCTGCGCTATTTGTACTGCCATTTTTCAAAGAGAAAACAAAAACATTCACATATTTGTAACTTTTACGGCCAAAAAACAGTTTTGCGAAGCGTGAAGTTAACACCGCCATTTGCGATTTCAAAAACAAAAGTTGTGCTGTATTGTGCTCAACTTGTGCTGGCTTGTGCCGTAAATATTTTCGAAAAATTCGCAAATTGCAAATTTTACAACTGCTGTAACCATACAAGCGAGTAATCGATAGCGGGTTACTAACACATAGAAACTTTTCCAAACCGCTTGTCAACTACTGGCTTACCTTTTCTGAAGCTAGTTGAAAACGAGTGTTTGGACAATTAACGTATGTACCCAACTCGCTGGTGAATATACTCGCTCGTGTTGCCTCAGGGTAAGGAAGAGAGAACGGTTAAACATAGTGACTGAAACTGAAACATTGAGCTGAGACAAAAGTATTTCTATATTGTTTGACTTAGGGAACCATGAGAAGCCATTTAATTTTCTCTACACAATTTTTAATAAATTGTAATAAAAAAAAAACGGAAAAGATGAAAATTTATCATTTTTTAAAATAGAAATCTCTGCTTACTTAACGCAGCAAAAATTTATTTTTAGCGAAAATATGTAAATATGCACCAGGACATGGGAACGCAAATTGGGCACAAAATAGCTTCGCAAAGTTGTTTTTTGGAAGTAAAAGTTTCAAATATGTATGCGAATTTTTTTGGAACATGGCAGCACAAATTTAGCTAGGAACAGTACAACTTTAATGTTTACAAAATTTGCAAATTTTTTAAAAATGGCGGTGCTAACTTCACGCTACAGCTCTTCGCAAAGTTTAGTTTTTGTCATAATAAATGCAATCATCCGAATTTTTCTTTTTTTCTTTTTGGTTTTTAGTAGCATTTTTTGAGCACAATGCAGCACAACTTTTTTTTTTTAAAGAAATTTTGCAAATTTGCGATTTGATCAAAATTATTTACGGCTAAAGCCAGCACAAGTTGAGCACAATACACTACAACTTTTTTTTCCGAAAATCAAAAATGGCGGTGCTAACTTCACACTTCGCAAAACTGGTTTTTGGCCGTAAAAGTTACAAATATGCGATTTTTTTATCTCTTCGTAATATGGCAGCACAAATGGCGAAAATAGTGGTGCTTACTTTTCGCTACAGCCCTTCGCAAAGTTTAGTCTCGGCCATGGTAGATGCAGTTATGCGAATTTTTGTTTTTTTCTTTTTGGTTCCTAGTATCATTTTTTGAGCACAATGCAGCACAACTTTTTTTTAAGAAATTTCGCAAAAATTTCATTCGTAAAATTTGCAAATTTGCGAATTTTTCAAAAACATTTACGGCACATGCCAGTACAAGTTGAGCACAGTCCAGCACAACTTTTTTTTGAAAATTAAAAATGGCGGTGTTAACTTCACGCTAAAAAATGGGTACCCTCTAAAAACCAAACCCTTAGTACGATTTAAAAAAAAAAAACACGGCACATAGCAGCACAAGTTGTGCACATTACAGCACAACCTTTTCTTTTTGAAAGTCCAAAATAACGGTGCTATCTTCACGCACATAAACAATTCTTTTTCTTTATAAGAAGGTTTTATAATACAAATTCTATATACTACTGAAATAAATCAGCCAAGTAGAAGACTTAGGATGATGAGTTCAAGTGAGTAAGCCGAACGAAACGCCAATTTGTAGGACTAAAGGCCATAAAAAGCTATTTTGAATTCTTTTTCTTACTTTGTTCGTCGTTTCTCGTTCATATCGGAGCTTATATATTTTTTCATTTACATCTTTTTTATTTTTGTTAAATACATTTTTGTTAAAGGGACAGTTTTTGAAAACTTGAGTTTTCCCTTCGCTTTATAATCTGCTCTGGAAATTTTTGATTTACTCCACTTTCTTTTACAATTCTGCTCCGAAATTTTATTACTGAGGTTCGAACCCTGATAGTTACAAATGGCGAAGTGACAACTTAATTTTTTTTTAATTTTCAAAACGGTGTTCACTTGAAGTTAATTCATTGTTTGGTTTAAATAGAGTTTGTAAGAAACTCTGGTTTCATTGTGCTTCGGCTGTTATTGTTATTTGTTTGTAAAGAATTTTTGCTGTAGATCAGTGTTTCCCAACGTGGGGTCCACGCCCCACAGGGGGGCAATTTGACTTTAAAGGGGGGCAATTTTACATTCTGATGCATTACAGCCGTTTTAGATTTATGAATTAATTGAATGCGCAGGAGAAAAAATATCTCACTTTCGCAATCATGCAATTTCGAAAAAGTCAATTTTTTTCTGGTGAAAATTGTGAACGTTTTGTCCACCAATTGTGTAAGGAACATTTGCGAGACCATTGAAGTCAAATGGCTCTCGAAACTGTTTGGTTTGTGGAAGTTTCTGATCACCTTAATTGACAAACCGGGAATAAAAATTAGTTAACGGTCGATTAAAAGGATTTTTTGGGTTATTTAGTCGATATCTTCGAAACATTTAATAAGCAACTTTAAGGAAAAACCACTCTTGTCATAGCAAAAACGAACATATTTGCTTTCGTTACCTCTATTGATTTGTCAAACTTATACATATTTACTACCCAAATTTTGACAGGTTTCATTGGCTCGAATGATGTGAAGTGAATGATACCGCTATAGATGAAATTGTGGATTATCTGGAAAATTTAAAGCTGCATTAGAGAGAACTATTTTCTGAAGATTCTCTCCTAGTTTTTAATTATTACAGTTTTTAGTGAACATTTCAAATTTTCGAATGTTAAAAATTCAATAAATATAATGCTGGGAGGCATAAGAATTTTGGAAAATTTTTACTGGGGCGTAGAACAAAAAAGGTTGGGAAACACTGCTGTAGATGCTTGAAGAACAGACAAAATATAAAACTTATGATTATGGCAATAAATAGGAAGAAACTTATCTAAAAAGTCTTTCGCATTTTTTTGAATTTCTTACCACGGGCGTTTGGCGCTCGAGGTTGAAAATTCGGAATATTTACTAGGCAAAAATCATAAACAATTAAGCAAAAATCAGGACTGCCAGATCTGACGCAAGTTCTCCCTCCTGTAAAACAAGAAGGTTACTGGACTTTAAGTTGGGTCTTGTGTGTAAATGGAAATTCACACACAAGTGCAGTGCATGCTGCGCATTATACATCAATTTATATTGAATAATTTTTTTGAATGAACAACAACAACCAAGTTTACCACCAAGTTTATAGGCTGGACATTTACATATTTATGTCCATAAGTTTTTGTACTGAAAGGATTTTTGCTGCAATTTTATAAAATTTGGTATTATGTGGTTGGAATTTTCGTGCATTAAATTTCTGAAGCAAAAAGTTGTGGTTTCGAAATTAAGTTTCCCATTGGTTAAAGAAAAAAGAAAAGAAACATATTAAATATCAACCTACACTTCTTGATAGATTAAAGAGTTGTTCTATAAATTAAAGCTTCATAAATATATGATATATGCATGTGTATATTCATATTCACATATAGTACGTCTTTAAAATATTTTTTTTTCAACAAATACAATATGTGCAAATTGTTTTCAGTTTTCCTTTTGAGTGTTTAACCATAGCATTATGATCAATCGAATTCTCCCTTTTTTCAATTTTGTTTACAAAAAAAAAAACGAGAATACAAAATGACAAATGGGTACAATGTCCTTTCCTTTTGTGTGGCGTATATTGCAATTGAATACACATTGAGCAATCAAATTGATTCGCTCCATTCGATTCTTCCACCCAATTTAACGCAAATCTCTGTTGTGCTAGGATAGGATATTGTTTCCACTCGAAACAATATATTCATCCACACACATAGAATTCATGCCAACCAACACAACCGACCACCACCATCACCGACCGAAAAACCCTTGTAAACATTGTCTTCCTGATACTACTATAACAATCAGTCGAATAGATAGAGGACGACATTTTTCGAATATCCTGTCCCCGGGTAAAACGTATTTATTTTATAACATTGCCAATCAAGATGGCTGAACAAACATAATCATTTGCTCATACTTCAATGAATTGCAATGGCCATCCGGGCGGGCTATATGTCGTCTATCCGACTACCATAGGGTTTTTTTTTGTTTTGTTGTACAAAATAAACATTTTGGCCAAATAGATTGGATATGTACCTACAGAATCATTTGCAGCAGGATATCTCCTCGTATTTTATTTCAATTGCTCATCTCGCAAATTATTGGAAACATTTTACAAAAAAATTGTCGGGACACAATATTGTCACGTCACTATATACAGAAATACATAATGATGTGCTGCAGATTACATATACAACCTCAAATATTATCCTTAACAAAAGAAAAGTAGTTGGAATGTTCTGATAATAATTTAAACTTTTAATTTGAAATGTGTCAACATCTACATACATTAAAAAAAATTAAATTATGTGTGTTTAGCTAATTTGAGCTAAAGACACAGCTACAGAATTATGAATCAGTGTGCTAAAGGTACGTGTGGTATAGGTACTTAGGTATAATTTGAATAATTTAAAGAAGTTTTACACTTTCACTCCACCGATCGAAATTTAATCATAATTCCGCCACAGAATACTGGCTGGAGCACATTTTATAATTATTTATATAAAGATTTTGAACTATAGAGGAATACTAATTGAATATGAAGAAAATTTTAAAAGAAATTCTTCTGTTTAAGTGGAGTGACCGAATATATAATTCAAAGTTAAAAGTTCAAGTGAGCTCAACTCAATCATGGAGTTGAGCTCACTTGAACTTTTAACTTTGAATTATATAGAGAAATACGTTAGTTTTCATCTGATCTTTGTATCAGTCTTGATAGCTCAAGCCTCAGGGCTTTAGTCCTCCCTGCTTGCTCCTTCTGAGTGGGTTCAGGGCTAAATAAAGTAGTTCTCTTTCTGGGATTTGCCCTGGACTAGAATTAGGTTCCTTTACCGTTGTTCTTAATGCTTGCTTCTTTTGAGTGGGTTTAGGACTGGGTTAGGTAAGGTGGGGTGATGATGCAGTTCAGTTAACCGTATCACCTTACTCGGATCTCAATGGATTAATTGTGCTCCCGAGGGGTGGTCAATTTAGGAATTGTAAGAGGAAGTACTTAGTGGAAGTATGAGGTTCCCCCAGTTCACCGAAGAAATATTCTCCGAGGACATTTTTCTAATTCCTGGCTAGGCTGGGGCATTCAAAAAGGAAGTGAGATGAGCACTCTTTTACCTCTTTGGCCTAACGCCTTCTGCATAACTCAGATGTGCTGATGCCCGCATTCTGCTCATGTGGGCTTATATTGAGTTGTGATCCATAAGAGAGACAGTTGAGGTCTGCAAAGCTTTAGTACTCTGTTTTTTTCTTTGAAGTATCTGGCCAAAGACAATGACTCCTCGAAACCCGACAGGTGCCATATGCCATTCGTTGACCATCTGTCGTTAGCGGCTTCGAGGAAACTTTGGTGAATTCTATACTTTTCCTGCTCAAAGTGGCATAAGTACCCAGGTACAATTTGGCTCGGTTCAAGCGATGAACAGTTTTGGTGTCCTCGGACCCATCGAAGGGTGACTGGAACCAGTTTTGACTTCCTGATAATTGACGCAATGGCTCTGAATTTCGCCTATCTATGAATAAGTCAATGTTTTTTTTCGTCAGTTCATATATGTGGAATACTTCCCCTTGAAAAACACTGCAAAAGTTTGGGAGCTTCATTGCTATATTTGTGGGTGGATTCTCAGAGAAGATGCCTGACAATACCTCAGCGTCCGTTTTGGAACCGTCTATAAATACCGATAAATGATTTGCGTTTAGGACCCTGTTTTCCTTCCATAATTCCCTTATCGGGATATCTATTGCTGGGACTGGGTAAAAATCTAAGAACGGTGAAATACTCATATATTCTGTTTGAATGTCTATGTCAGTGAAATTCATATTATAGTTCTGGGACCACCAGTGGCCCTTCTTACAATTTAAACACTCTTTAAGTCATATAGAACATTTTTGGCCGCCAACTACTTTGTGAACAGATCGAGTGGGGCAAGTAAGAGGGAAGTTTCTAGGGCTTCGGTTGGCGTGGGTCTCATGGCTCCAGTTGTGCCGATACATGACGTTTCAAAATATTGAGTAAAACAGTTAACAAAGATATAAGGTTGGCTAGATATAGATACTATTACTCCAAATCCAAAGTACACAGAGCTCTCGGTGATTATAGAAAAGAATGGAAAGTAATAAATAGTATCATTGATGGCAAGTCTCAAAGTTCTCCTAAATCTATTATTCTTAGAAATGAAAGTGTTACTATTGATGATCCTACAATTATATCAAATGAATTCAATGATTTTTTTTCTACGGTTGGGCAAATATCCCATGAGAGTGAATATCTCAAACATAATAGGCATTGTACAAGGAATCAATTAGTGACGGACAGTATGAGTAATGTAAGCTTCGGTTTTGAACAGATTTCTGGCTTTGAACTTTATAAAATTATAAATTCCTTGGATAATTCCTATTCTTGCGGTTGTGATAGTATTTCAAATCTTACACTTAAAAAAATAGCTTAATATAGTCGATATACTAGCACACATTTTTAACTTGAGTATTCTCACTGGAAATTTTCCTGACAAACTTAAGTGTGCTTATGTATTTAATACCTCTTTTTAAAAAGGGTAGTAAATGTGACAAGAATAATTATAGACCAATTTCGCTATTGTCTTCTATTTCTAAAATTTTTGAAAAAGCAATTAAGTGTAGGGTAATGGGTTATCTAACAAAAATAAAGTTTTTTAGCCCTGATCAGTTCGGGCTACATTACATTAACTCTCTGTTTTTTCAACCGTTTAAAGGTAAGGTTACAGCCTTTGCTGATGATCTTGGGATTGCTAACCGTTCAGATAGTGCTCTAAACCTTAGTGCTGACATCAATCATGACGTTCATCTTCTTCGAATTTGGTTTTCTGAACACAAATTATTTGTGAGCAGGAAAACAAAATTAATGTATTTTAGCCATAGCAATCCGGAATGCGCTGTTGGGGGAATATATTTCCATGCCAACAACTGTATCAGGCAAAACTTGTTGAGTTGTTTGTGTACTTTTGATGCACCAGATAAAATGTTTAATGAACATGCAACTTGTGACATTAACTGCTTTAAAATTGAAGTAGTATCAGAGTTTAAATACTTGGGTATAACAATTGATGAGATGGTTCAAACATGTTTCTAATCTAAAAAAAATATTTACGTTATTCTATTCGTAGTTTTTATCGACTCAGAAAGTTCTGTGACAGTAAAACACTTAGATTGGTTTATTACGGAATATTTCAATCAAGATTGCAGTATGGATTGAGTTGTTGGGGAGGCGCTTACGACACGACTCTCCAAACACTCCTTGTTTTACAAAAATGCACTGTAAGACAAATACTCAGAGCAAATCGTGTGGCTCATTCTATGGTTCTGTTTAGGACATTGGGAATTCTGCCGCTAAAACATTTATATTATTTTAAAGTTTTAAAAATATTTTTCTTGAGAGGTGGTTATATGCAGAGTCCAATTTCTGACACCAGGTATTTGCGTAGCAATTCAGTTAATTCTGTTGTCACTCCATCATTTCGAACTACACACTTCAGAAACTTTTTCTCCGTTGTATCATTTAAATTGTTCAATAGTCTACCTATGAACTTTCGGTTTATTAGGTCTCTACCTATTTTCCTAAATAGACTTAAAATTTAAAATCAAAACTCTGCTGCTGTATATCACTTAATAACGTTCTTCATTTATATTCTTATGCACATTTTGTAGTTAAGCTTCTTATTTTGTTTTTTCCTAAGCCTTTTGCTCATGAAAAAATTTTTTGCTTTTCATTTAATTTAATTTTGTTCTTAAATTGGTAATCAATTGTTGTATACCCCACATTTTTAAGATATTTTTCAATGATGTGACATTAGCACTATTTTATTTTCAAATAAAAATGTCACTAGCTATTGGCTGTGAACATCCAATGCACATCGCTTGCCACCTGGCATATAAATGAAGGCTAAGATGAGTGGAAGGGCCCCCTTCCTTTCGCACCCCATCAATGTCGTCATGCGCTACAATGGGAACACCAGGAGAAAAACATTTATAACTTTTTTCTACAATATGCAACAATGATAATTACCTTCCGTAGGAACTTTATTAAAATAAATTATATATATTTCAGGGCTTAGTTAAGAGGTTCGACCTCCAATTGACCTTGGGCTTTAATCAGATTGCTACCGTCGTTCTTCCTGCTAGCTCTTTCTGATTGAGTCCAGGGCCAAATAAAGTTGTTTTCTCTTGGATTTGCCTTGGGCTGGAATCAGATTCATCACATTTGAAAAACCTATCGCAATAGGGGTGAGAAAGCTTAAAACAAAAATTAAAAATTCATTTTAATTAAAATTAAAAGAGCCACATAAATATTTCCTTTCCACCAGCACCATCTAGGATACTAAGGATTGAGAAACTCACCCGCCGTATAACCAGTCAGTGGTTATACGGTGGATGGTCAGTTTCTGCATTCAAACCAATTCACAACGTCCAGCCCACGGTTAATTACAAGGCCGAAGTGAAAATGATGATTGGGGGCTAAGTTGCGATTCCTCCGGGAACGTGTTGGAGTTTTTCGAGAGATTAGCAGAGTTAACTCTGTGTTACAACATGTCACCTGATGACATGCTTTGCCCGCTTCTCAAATTATTCCGAGGATCAGCACTTGTTTGGCTGAGAATTTATAAGATATAGTTTCTCCAAATGGGATGATTTCCATGAGGCATGCTACTTTTTACTCGTTAGGTATTTGCATTAATGGGAAGATGAGACGCATTCCACAAATATGCGAATGGAAAATTCGCTTTAATTTAACCTTAAATTGCTTTTCATATGAGCTGCGAATAGCGAACTACGAATGCGAATAAGGCAATTCCAAGCGCAAATATCAAAAAATTCGTGTTTCAACTTTTCGAAAAAGTGAATAAACATTCCTATCTACAAGGCCAGGAAACACCTTACATCGCAGCACCCCCATATGACTATTGCCGAGAATAAGGATTGGATTTTCATTTTTCACATTTATTTCATTTCACTGTAGACGAACTAGTGACCTTAACCGTTCCTCGGTTAGCGAACGGAACCGTTTCTTCATCCTCTTCTAGAAGATGTTCCCCACAACATGGAAACCTTCTGCTGAATTCAAGGTAAAGAAAGTGTCCACAGACCATTCCGACCATTATCGCTCCATAAAACCGAATAACCAAGATTGGGCCAGACTTTTACGAGATTTAAGTTTATAATTCGTTCAGAAGTGTCTGATCTTGATACTTGCGGTTTGGTGGTGAAAGTTTCAGAGAACTAATGAAAGATATAGGAGACTATCAGCTACGCTAAATTCTTGCATGAATTGGAATTGAATATTTTTTTTACTTTTTGTTTATAAGGCAATACAGATTTTTGGATAATGATTTTCAAACTCGACTATTTAAACCTTTTTTTTACTTAACTTCAAAATATTTCAGGTTCAATATTCGTTCCGAAACATTTGTCTTAGAGTAATTCAAGGATCCTACGATCAAGCGGAAAGGAAAAAAGGCTATCTTCGATGCCATTTCTTACCGTTTGCTAGTGAGTTTCATTTGCCATGGGAAAATCTGGCTTGCGTTAGTTGAAAACCAATAATCGATTTTCGATTACTAATCCATGTTTTTTTTTAAGGATTTGCAAAGATTATGATGTTATTAAGAAATATACATGAGTACTTCGAGTTTCTTCACCAGTAGGAGTCCGTAATTTAAGGGGACTACATTAACTTAACATTTGCAATTAGAGATTTTATTTAGGTATAGGTATTTAAATTTTGTTCTTAAAAAAAAGAAAATTTTATTTTCCCATAAATACACGCATATTGGCCTGAAAATGTCTATCCAAATTGTACCTATACACATTTGATCATTTAACAACTGAGCTTGAATTGAAGTCTTTTGATTTCTTACAACAAATCCCATAAATTCTCAAATATCAATTAGCGCTTACATATATGTACGTTCGTAAAAATACTACAAGATTTTTCGAATTTAATTTGCCGTCGGCATTGGAACTTTCATTCTACCAACTCGTATTCTTGAAAAATTGTAGATACTCGTGTTTCTTTAAACTTCTATCCATCGAAGGACTTAATTATCCTCTTAAGGAAAAAGAGAAGAAAAAACAACAACGAAAAAAAAAAACACAAGCAAACCCCTCAACAAAAAAAAAACCCCTCAAACAAACATAATTCTTATACTTCATTATCAGCACCCATCATCGCCATCTCCAAGGTGCCAATTTGCGTCCCATAATTCAGTTTCATTTCAACGCCTGATTAACTCGGCTATGTACACACAATGAAGTAATGTTCCACAACCAACCCCCACACACAAACATAAATACACCTACAAGTTCACAAAGGATGTTCCACACCAGTTCCCAGCCAGCACCAGCACCAGCACTCTTCCCACAACATAATGGCAATGGCACCTCGAGGCCTCATGCAATTATCAAATGAACTTAAACGGAGCATTAATTTCCCGCGCGTATAAATTACCCCAGTACCTCCTAGAACCAGCTCCAGTGATTTTAAGAACCACCAAAAGGAGAGCCCCGCCCAGTGTTGCCACCACTACATCGACAAACACTACAAGCAACACTGATGGAGCAGCAACTCAACTACATACAACTGCAGCCTCATGCCAGCTCCCCTATGAGCATGACCTGAGTATGTAACTGCGTAGTGGGCATCGCATGGATGCTGGAGCTGGATGTTGCTGGCAGCAGGGAGATCCTTATCGTGCGCATCACTCGCTGGATGCGAATGTTTGACTACGGCTACGCCTCCTTTTTGCAAACATTCACCTCGTAATACAGAATTTATTGGCTGCTGATGCAACTGCTGCAGCTCCGCATAGCTCTGATGGGTAATTGATCAGCCATTGATTATGGTGGGTCTCCCTTCTCCCAATCCCCAGTTCCATTTGCACACGAATCACTGCTCCTCTTCGTCGCGGTTCTCTTCGCGATGGAACTTCGAATTGTTGTCAAGCCAAGTCGAAATGGAATCGGAATGCACTTTGGTTCTGTCTGCGTCTGTTTCACTGTCTGTGCCACATCTGATTTTAGATGGTACACTCCAAGCTTTCCTACAACGGTGTGGTTAGGAGAAGAAGTCATTTTCCAATTTGCTTCAAATTGGTAGCATTTGGAGTGGGTGTTTGGTTTGGTTCAGAGTACAGGAGTCTATATCAGCTGCACGAACGAGTGTTAGTGTATAAGTATTGTTACTATGGCCATCATGGCAAATGGAGATAATTGCACATTTCCTGCCCCTACTGCACCGCACCGCAGCCAGCCAGTTCCATCAGTTAACCTCGTTTAGAGCTGATGCGGAGCTTCAATTTATGGGACAAAATTTATTGGAACATCTGCAATTGGTTGAGATAATTTGTGGGAATTGCCACCTTTATCCTGGGCAATTGGACGCGGGGAATCGATTTGGCAAAAAAGATTGGAAATTTACGTTCCACTTTAATTGGGAGAGATTTATTGCTGCTGAACCGAGGTGAGATGGTAGCTTTACCATGAAGATGTCGTTTTGTTGACGTGCGATGTTAATAAAGTTATTGGTTATTTATTTCAATTTGGTTTAAAATGCTGCGCTGCACGCAAAGAGCGGCTTCGGTTGAAAGATCATGGCATCATTGTTGAACTTTTGATCTAACCTCAGACAATCGATTTTGTGGCCTCTGCTTCGATATTATATTTTATTTGAGGAGTTTTTGAAAGCGGAAGGAGTTTATTGTTAAAATAATATGAACATCACGCTTTCACTTTGTTCTAAAAGGTAATGCACGATTGTTACACGGTTAAAAATCCTGGGTTTTTTTTTAATACAGCCTTTGTATTACAGCCGTATTCAATACAGAAAATATTACTTTTTAATATTCCGTAACTATTAAAGAAATTTTCTAATAATTTTGTATTACATTCTAATAGATTAGTATTAAAATTGTTATTTTTAATACCAAAAGGATTAAAAAGTAATCGAATGAAATAAAATATAATCTTTTGGCATTAAAATTTAATAACTTAAGTATATGCGTACATTTTTAATACAAAAAGTATTGAAATTTAATACAAATTGTATTAAAAATATCGGGACTCGTGAATTTTTAATACAAAATGTATTAAAATTTAGTAAAAATTGTATTAAAATATTCGGGATTCGGGATTTGTGTATTTTTAATACAAAAAGTATTAAAATTTAATACAAATTGTATTAAAATAGAGAGATGTGTATACTTTCAATACAACTGTATTAAAATCTAATACAATTTGTATTACAACAGGAAGCCATTACAAGCAAGCATCAGCCATATTTAAATATGAATATGAAGCTTATGTTTTTAATACCAAAGTATTAAAATTCAATACAAATTGTATTAAAACAGCAATAAAACAATAAATAAACAATTTAAATATGCATTATTTTGAAGGCGCGTTGAAATATTTCGAGGTAAAATATACAAATTAGTAGATAAAATTTCAATCGCATTAAGATTTTAGTTCTCACATATGTGAAAAAAATAAATATAATAATGCCACCATTAATTGACTTAGAAGATAAATACTCTTAGAAAAAAAGTCTTTCATTACTAT
Organism: Dasysyrphus tricinctus; assembly: GCA_963921185.1. Classification (NCBI taxonomy): domain Eukaryota; kingdom Metazoa; phylum Arthropoda; class Insecta; order Diptera; family Syrphidae; genus Dasysyrphus; species Dasysyrphus tricinctus. The sequence goes on along the minus strand of CAWUEQ010000046.1, from coordinate 140,728 downwards.
TATTTTTGTAATATATTTTGTATTATTTTTCATGAAAAGCACTAAAAATTAAATTCTAAGAAATAAAATATTATATTATAATACCTTTGTATTATTAAAATATAATACAGATTTCGTATTCCTTTGTAATATCTGATACTATTAAGTTTTAATATATTTTGTATTAACTTCCAAATTTTAATATTTGCCAAGTATTAAATTTCAATATATTTTTGGTGTTGTCATATATGTAACCCAGAAAATATTGAAAAGTACCCCAAAATTTTTAACCGTGTACTACCTACTTTTGGGACTTAAAACTTTCGTTTCGAATAAATGTTGTGAAATAGCAGTGCGGTGGCTTACAGCCAATTTCCTCACAGAGTTCTAACGTTAGTAGAAATTGGCCGTTAGTCATTTCTCGTCGTTTGTATTGTACTTGCTGAATAGGAAATTATTGACAAAGTATTGGCGTCATGTAAAATGTCAAGATTTTTTAATCAAACTTAAATGTAAAATAACGTAGAACCCCCTTAGCCTAGTGATAAGATGATTGCTTTAAACTATCCCCCCCCCCCTAAATGTGGGTTTGAATCGGTTCTCAGCAGATTTCACCATTTTTGTTCATGGCAGTGCCCCTTGTGAGGAAGTCAGAAATCCTTCAAAAGTATGTATGCATACATATCTCTTATCATATTTGTTTTCTCTAGCAAATTTTCCAGAGACACTTTGGGCTAGTATGTACTTATTTTTGCCTTAACATTGTATTGTGTTCACTCCTTTAATTTTGTTGAAGGGAGAATGGAAATTATGTATTATAAGATTTGCTGAATGAAGCCATTGGGTAGGAGCCCACTTCACTTTCGTAACCAAAGTTGAACGAAAGTTGACGAAACCTTCCACTCCGCAAATATAGCCGCGTTATATCCTTTTCATGTGATCGCTTGTTTTTTTCTGAAGACTTAAGTGCCCATCCGAGCATTATAGTTCTAACTTTAGATATGAGACAGAGCTATATGTAATAAGAAACAGCGGTTGTAGAACAATATTTCATATAGCTTATCTTGTTTAAGAGATTCTCGCATGCCAAACTAAAAACAAAATCTCAGTTATTAGTCAGGTCAAATGGTATAGTTTGAAGTGGAAAGTTCTGGTGTAATTATTTTTAGTGGCTCCCTTTATGATTTTGGGGTCGCTGAACACGAATCTGAAGTTGTCCAACAAAATTTTTCACGGCAAATATATAAATAACGACAATAAGATTACCTACAATCTACGCTAATATCATTTTTTTGTACGACTTATAGTTTCTGCGGAAACAGTCGTTGAAAAACAGCCAGAAATCCGTCATTTTTAAAAAATTGCATAAACGATTTTTTTTTGTATTGTTCTCTTCATTACATGAAAAGTAGGCCATGATGTTATTTGCATTTTCTAATTGTAGTTGTCTAAAAGTATTATATTGCAGTGGTTAAGTGTCTAAGTTTCAGTATTCCAAACAGTCAAAATGTCCATTCAAAAGTGTTTTATTTGTGACAAAGATTGGAGTATAGTGCAGTGAAAGTATTGAATTAAAAAAAAATTGAAACGCTCCTTCAAGCCAGCAAGAAGAGAAAAGACGGAAAGGGAGTTTCTTTGGCAGGTAAGAAATCAGTGAAAGTGCATACACCCTGCCAAAAAAGCTATATAAATGGTAAATGGTAGGTAGAAATGGTGACAAGAGCGTAACACTCGCTCTTTGCCCAATTAGCACTGGATTGCGCCGTTTTGATACCATAACTCGTTTGACTTAAGTATGAAAGCAGTCTAAAGTGAGGATTTGCGGGTTTATTCTCTGAGGGGCTTATTCCTCAGGTGTCCCGTTCCCTGGGTTGGATGTGAGATTTCCTCCAGTGCGGTGGAGATCATCTTTCCCAAGAAACCTGAACAGCGTTCCTTGCTTTGAAATTGAATGGCTGTGAAGTATGGTTGAGGTACCTACCTTGTGAGTCAGTACAAAAGACAGGAGTTGGGTCATAGGACACTCACTCGATTGGATCGCATCTCGATTAGATCGCATCTCGCCCGAGCTTGCTACATTATGCCGAGCTCGGTAGGTTGTAAAATAGCAACGAAGCGCGATGGATCCGACCGTGTGATCATCATTGCCATTGAGCATCATGAAGCCCCGCAGAAACCCGGGTTCCTATTACTCACGGTCTTTGGATCTGGGGGGGAACATGAGGCAGAACGCAACCGATTTTCGTCTCAGATCCATTTCGTGGCGTTTAGAAAAGAGATCAAGTCTTTGATGTTCATTTCGGAAAGTTCGTTTAGGTCGTCAAAAAAAGCCATTCCAAACGATTGTGCCTCTCATTCTGGCTAGAGCTGAACATTTACAGAGAAAATGAAGGACTGTTTCCTTTTCTTGCTGGTCTCCACAGCTGTGACAGTGAGTATTGTAAGGAATACCCAGCCTCGCCGCATGTTCTCCAATTGACCAGTGTCCAGTGCAGGTTGCTACGACCCTGGTTATGTCCCGCTTGGGTCTACACATGAGATCAATTGTTCGGGATTCATTAAAGGCGGGCCAGGTTGTTCTGGATATTTTTAGTCGGTTAAACTGCTCCACCTAAGATTGTATTCCCTAAGGAAAATTGACAATATATTGCCCTTCACAACTCCAAGGGGAATGTTGACTCTTTCCGCAAGTGAGATGTGAAGGGCTGATCCTTGCCTGGCTAGTTCATTTGTCCGTTCATTTCCCTCAATGCCACTTTGACCAGGAACCCAGATAAGAGTGACCTTGAGGTTAATATTTAGACTTGCGAGCTCATCAGTAGCCGAATCAATGGCTTTCACAGACGCCTGACTGTCTGTAAGGATTGCTGCTTTACTATTTTGGTTTGGTATCTTGCATGTCTCCCTAATTGCCAGTATTTCAGCATGAAATATACTAGCAAAATTCGGTAGCCGAAGTTGTAGAGATGTTGAAAGACTCAGATAAGACTCCTGAGCCAACACCGCACTCCATCTTTGAGCCATCAGTATAGAAAGTTGTGTCTAAGTCTCTCATCACGGCGTCATCCTCCCAGTCCCCTCTGGGATGGGAATAAGACTTTAAAATCTTTACTGAGAGGCTCATTGTAGGAGCACAGTAGTCAGTGGGAGTCGAAAATAAATATATCAGTGGGAATAAAATTTGTGATATTGCTGTGACCATAAGGTTTAGCAACCAAGAATTTGATTCTTTAAGTCTTAAGGCACTGCAAGATACTAAATATTTATGTGTAGATCAAGTGGAAGGAGGTGCAGAAAACCTTAAGGCATCCGTTGGGCAAGCCCTGTGGTACCAAAACTAGTTGTTCTTTGAACCTTTTTGAGTTTGTCGATGTTATTTGCCTTGTTAAGTGCGGGCCACCAGACAATCGAACTTAAATTAAATTGGGTGGCGCAACAGCTCGTGGAGAACCAGGGCCTAGTGACTTACAACTCTCAACCATTCCTGTGTGCGTGTTGTTGGCAGGAATGGAGGGGACCTACAGTTTTTGGCCGAGTCCGAACGGCTAAAAGAGCAGCACTTTTTCATGACAAGTATACTCTTGGAGTATTTGTCAGTTCCTCGCAAGAGGCAGTACCTCGGATAAACCAGACAATCGAACCATATGTTAGAATCGGCCTTACCACTGCAGTATACGTCCATAAGATAATCTTCACTGCACCATACTCCAATCTTTGTCACAAATAAAACCCTTTTGAATGGACATTTTGACTGTTTGGAATACTGAAACTTAGACACTTAACAACTGCAATATAATACTTTTAGACAACTACAATTAGAAAATGCAAATAACATAATAACTCATGGCCTACTTTTCATATAATGAAGAAAACAATACAAAAAAAACGTATATGCAATTTTTTAAAAATGACGGATTTTTGGCTGTTTTTCAACGACTGTTTCCGCAGAAACCATATGTCCTACAAAAAAATGATATAAGCGTAGATTGTAGGTAATCTTATTGTCTTTATTTTTGCATAAGCGCTTTTTGCTAAGGAAAAATAATTTTTGAGCAATAAAGAAAAAAGACAAAAAATTTTAGATTTTTAGATTTAGATTTATTTATTTGAATTATTTACTCAGTAAGATACAATACCTTATAAATTAGAGTAAACATCAGTACCTTAATACTATAGGCGTAATTCATTATTGCATTAAGTAGATATATAATTAGAGAAAAACAAAAGAATAGCTTATTCATTGTTATTAAAACATAGTAACATTTGAAATCAGAAAAGAAAATAATTAATATTGTCCTAAAAATGTCGAAATTTTCGACGTTTTTTGACGAATTCTCATATTTGCCGTGAAAAATTTTGTTGGACAACTTCAGATTCGTGTTCAGCAACCCCAAAAACATAAAGGGGGCCACTAAAAATAATTACACCAGAACTTTCCACTTCAAGTCCCTTTTGAACATAATTAGACTAGACTATATAGCTAGGTCGGAATAGACAAAAAATTAGCTGCAATGCAAAAAAATAGATGGGAATTTTTTTGATTTTAATCGTTAAAGTCCAAAAAAAGTTTTCGACTTCCTAGCTCCATTGCGTTAGCTGCCATCTTGAATTTAACGAAAATCGGTTTTTGTGAAATCACTCGCCTATTTTCAACTTTTGAGCAAAAATGTTCTTAACAATCGTTTTAATCGTTTTTGTCTACGATTGACATTTTTTGACTTAATCATAAAAAACCCATTTAAAAATTTGTGTTCTCGTTTAAAACGCATAATAAACATTTTTCTAGTTTATATATTTTTTCGACTCATTAGAAGAGGATGACACAAGGAGTTTGAAAACAAGTTTTCGACGATACGCTTAGTCGTAGCTTTATTCCAAATGAATTACCTCAACAAGTACTTTTACCAAACCTTGAAACTCTTAACATCATAACAACGGAATTTGAATTCGAAGTTGTATCTGAGTATGAGGTATTTGAAAGCTTAAAATCAATTTAGTCTGATGCTGTTGGAGTAGATGGGGTGCCTCTAAGCTTCATAAAAATGATTATGTGTCATATCTTACCATCATTCTCTCACCTGATAAATTTTTGTATAACATCCTCATCTTTTCTCGATTGCTGGAAGATAGCTAAGATCATCCCCGTTGCGAAAAACACTAATCCAAGTTCTTGCTCTGATTTCCGACCAATCTGTCAAAGGTTTTTGAAAAAATTCTGGCAGCTCAGATCTCTATAGTCACATTAATAGCTTTGATTTATTGTCCCCATTTCAATCTGGATTCCGTGCTCACTATAGTTGCCAGACTGCAATGATCAAGGTGCTTGATGATATACGAATTCAATATGACCTAGGCAATGTGACTACTCTCTGCTTGCTAGATTTTTCAAAGGCCTTTGACAGAGTTAATCATAAAATTCTCTGCATGAAATTGAAGCGCAACTTTGGCTTTCATGATAGAGCGGTGAACCTAATTAAAAACTAGCTATTTGACTAATATGTAGGTACCAGAGGGTAAAGGCCAATCAAACGGTTTCCGAATTTTTGAATCTGCGGATGGGGTTCCGAAAGGCTCTATTTTGGGACCTATTTTATTTTGCCTTTATTAACGATTTACCAAATGTTTGTTCCAATGTATCAATTCACTTATATGCTGATGATGTGCAAATTTATTTGTCTCGTCCAATTGGATTACAAGAGGATCTTATTTGTAGATTGAATGATGACCTTCAAGAAATCTGCGATTGGTCCCTTATCAATGGCCTAACCCTCAACTCATCTAAATCCCAATTGATCGCGATATCTAAAAATCAGATTAATACCCTACTTTAACCACCGGTGTATCTCTCACAAGTTCAAATTAATTTAATGAGTACTGTGATTAGTCTTTGTTTAAGGATCAACACTTCTCTTTCGGCTGAAAATCAAGTAAACCATACCATTGGAAGAATTGACGGGGGGTTGCGTAAGTTTTGGTTATTTTTAAATATAACGCCCATAAATACAAAATTGAGACTTGTTAAAACACTGCTAGTTCCTCTCATTGACTATGCCAATGTTATATATTTTAAACTTGATTCTCATTCCCAACATAAACTTCTTGTGGCATTCAATGACATGTTAAGATACATTTTTGGGCTTCGGAGAAATGAACACATATCACATTTCCATAAATTGGTTCTTGGGTGCTCTTTTCAACAGTTTCTTGATGCAAGATGCTGTATTTGTATGCTCAAGATCATTCAAAACAGAAAACCATCATATACATTTATGAAAAACTTCAATTTGCCCAATCAAACAGAACACTTTATCTTTTAACACCTTCTTACAACTTTTTGAATTCTTCACGACGCTTTTTTGTTCATGCAACAAAGTTATGGAACAAGGAACACTCTACCTGTAACTATGAAAAAAATTATTTCTACTGCTAATTTTAAGAAAGCAACAACAGTTCATTTTAGCTAGTATCGTAATATAAAAATAATGAAAGAGAAGGGTGGGATGGGAGGGGAAAATTGCGAAGTGACGTGAAGGGAGAAATCGATAGGGATCAAATGACAAAAATCTTCAATACAAATTTGAAATTATTTTTTTTATAAGTGGATAACACAGGCTTCTTCTTTTTTATTTATCTTTTGTAACATTAACTTTTTATTTTTGTTTTTAACATTGTTATAGGGAAGTATATTTCAGAACTCGATTATATCCAACTACACTGAGGGAAAAATGTATGCACATAGCCCATAAATGTATTGACTCATTCCATATTTTTCTGCACATATAACACTGTGTACTGATTCCATTATGAAATCTATACTGTGTACATATATTTATTTGCATGATGTATAGTCAATAAAGAATCTATTGACCCATTGCACAAAACACTGTCGGATATCTCGTGATAATTTTCGTAATTATGTACTCAGTAAAGCGTCTATAGAATCATTGCATAAATAATAATGTTCAATTTGAGTCAACACATAAATCCATGAGGGTTGTCTGTGATGAGTACATGGTTGTTTAGTGAGTAAAGGTTCGATGCAGCATTCTATGCATCCACTAAATAAATATAGGTACCTAATTGACCCATTACATACATTTGCGTCTGTTGTATGCATTTTTCCATGCACTCATTACATTTATATAAATATGCCATGGATTCACTACATTAATGTATGGCGGTTATCTGTGTTGAAAAAATTTGTATGTAGTGAGTAAAGATTTTACCCATTCATTAAATATAAATATATATTCCTTATACACATCACAATAATATTACTGGATGAGTATGTAGTGAGTACAGTATCTATGGATTCATTACATAAATATAGATACTCTATGTAATCTTTACATAAATGAGTAAATAATTATGTAGTAGGTACATTTTATGCTTACTTATTACATAAATACTTTACAATTATCTGTGATGAGTACAAAATTATTTGCTGAGTACAAATTGTTTGCAATGATGACATTAATACACATATTTGTTGGTGCAGGGAACTAAGTCCCCGGGAACCAAGTCCACCGAGGGACTTAGTTCTCATTTAATGGGAACTAAATCCACTTTAATGAAGTTCCCAGGTAAGGTGAGAAAGTAGTCCACTTCTTTATGAGAACTAAGTACACATTTTGAAATATGAAGAGGGAACTAACTTTCAACGATAAAAATTACAAGCATTCAAAATTGCGTGAAAGCCTTTGCATTCACCCAGCCTCGCACTTACCCCAAATCCTATAATGAGCCCAAGCAGGGGGGTTGCATACATACTTCACTGTTTATTCGCCGTAATGCTGGGTGCTAGATCTGTATTGTGGTAAGACAAAGCCTTACGGCGAATAAACAGTGAGGTATGTATGGGGGGGCATGCTGCCCCCCTGCAACCACCCTGCTTGGGCTCACTATAGGATTCGGGGTATGTGTGAGGCTGGGTGTATGCAAAGTTTCTTTTGCATTTAGAGAATCTGGATTTAAGGAAACTTTGAATTTATCCTATATATATCCAACAATATTGTGAAAAGTATTTCTGTTTTATTAATAAGATTGATTTTTTTACTTGGAAGTGGGAACTTAATTCACATTTAAAGGGAAGTAAAACCACTCAGTTTTTGAGGAATTTAGTTCCCACCTTCTATGAGAACTAAGTTCACTTTGCTGAAGTGGACTTAGTTCCCATTAAATGAGAACTAAGTCCCTCGGTGGACTTGGTTCCCGGGGACTTAGTTCCCTGCACCATATTTGTTGTATTCATTACATAAACAAGGCTAATAATCCTGTGATGAGTATAGAATTATTTACTCATGGCATAGTTACGTAAAATTTATCTGTGATGAGCAAATAATTGGGTAGTGAGTACATTTTGAATGCACTCATTACATAAATACAAATATTATATGTACTCATTGCATAAATGCGTTACTTTTATCTGTGATGAATATAAAATAATTTAGTGAGCATATATTGTTTGCACTGATTACATAAGAACTAATATTTTTTGTATTCAGTACATAAATAAGGCTAGGAATCCTGTGATGAGTAAAGAATTATTTATTCATTACAAAATTATGTAAAAGTTACCTGTGATGTGAAAATATTTGTTTAGTGAGTACATTTTTAATGCACTCATCACATAAATGCAAAATTATATGTACTCATTAAATAAAAACGTATCAGTTATCTGTGCTGAGTAAACAATTATTTTGTGATTACAGATTGTTTGCACTGATTACATAAAAACTAATATCGTTTGTAGTCAGTACATAAGTAAGACTAGGAATCCTGTGATGAGTAAAGAATTATTTATTCATTACATAATTATGTTAAAGTTACCTGTGATGAGAAAATATTTGTTTAGTGAATACATTTTTAATACACTCTTCACATAAATGCAAATATTATATGTACACATTTAATAAAAACGTAACATTAATCACTCTGTCTTCTCATGGATTGAAATAGTCATAAGGCCTTTTTGGAAATTGGAATTTTAATTTATATTTAGCATCAATGCAAAAAAAAATATTGTTTTTCCGAATGAAATAAAAATTAAAATTTTAGCTTTTGTATATAATTTTTTCTTTAATATAATACTGATTAGGATTTATGTACATGTTGTTGCTTAGAAATTCGTTCAAAAGTTACAATAAGGTTATCAGTTGCAACTGAATTTGATAATTAATTATAATTATTACGCTTTTTGCCTTTTAATATTGGTTTATAGAACCACATTTGGAAGAAACCCCATACGTTTAAGCAGTCGGCTGGGTACTTGACGTTCAAAACGTGGTATACGTTGAAACAACAATCAATAGCTCCTGACATGCTGCTCATTTCCGTCAAAAAAAACGAAAATTTTCGACGGATATATAACGTCTTCTCCAATTATAGCTAAAAGAAGAAAGAAATCGGTAGATATAAGTAACAAAAAATTTAAATGAATTTGAACATATATGAAAAAGTCTTAAGAAATGAAGTTTTCATGAAATGTGTTGTATACCAAGTTTTTATTTTCTAGAGGAACAGCAAAAATAGTATAAACATTTTGAATGCAAAAATTGAAATTTCCAAAACTTATAAAGTGTAACTGTTCTTAACTGACTAATGACAAAGTGACTTTAATTTATAAAATTTAAATTAAATAAAAAGTAAAGAAAATATAATATTTACACACATACATACATATTATACATAAAATATATAATTTTAAAAGAGGCTTGAAGCAACTTACCGAGTTATGTAAAAAAATAATCACTTAAATCCCAAGTGGCTTTATATTAAGATGCCAGGTGCAAAAAATCAAATTAGTAGGTAGGTATTTAAAATTTAAATCACTTAAATAGTTGTTGTTTTATAAAAAGTTGAAGTCACTTTTATTGTTTGAGTAATAATTTAATACAGTTTTGAACGAACACTTTCCTTAATACTGTCGTCACGACACCGACACCAAGCGACATCCTAAAGTAAAACTGCCGTAATGCAGAGTTAAATGCATGCATGTTTATGGCGAATAGTAGCTTTTTAAAATTTAAATCACTAAAATAATGTTGTTTTATTTTAAAAATTTAAAACACTTTTATTGTTTGAATAGTAATTTAATAAACTTTTGAACGAACACTTTCCTTAAAACGTCCTCGCGACTCAAATCTATCAACTGAATGAGAAGAATAAGAAGCCCAAGCGACTTTGTAAAGTAAAGTAGTGCATCAATGTTTATGGCGAATAGTTATTTGTTGAGTATATAATGGTCTATAGACTTACTACGCTCAATACACGTTTCTTTATACTCAACGCATAACTTGATGTACTGAGTAAATATCTTTACATAAATATTTAATGAATACACGCTGCCTATACTCATCGCATTTCTGTGTGTATTGGTTATAGTTTTTACTGGGAGTTTGAAGTAATTTTAAATATAATATAGATTGAAAAAACGTACGTTTATACTCAACACATTACTTGATGTACTGAGTAAATGTCATTACATACAAAATATTGAATGAATACATACAGCCTATACTCATCGCATAGCTTTATGTAGCGGTTATAGTTTTTGTTGGGAGTTTAAGATACTTTTACTTATAATATAGATATAGACTGAACAAACGTACCTTTATACTCAGCGCATGACTTGGTGTACTGGTTAAATGTTATTACATGAATATTGAATCAATACACGTTGCTTATACTCATTGCATTATTCGCTGTAATGAGTAACCGTTTTTATTTGGATAGATGGTGAGTTTCAGATATTTCTATACTTAAATATTTACTGAATACACGTTGCTTGTAGCCATCGGATAACTTGCTGTGGTTTATGTTTTGTTTTTTAATTGATGGCAGTTTTTTAAATGTTTGCTACATAAATATTGAATAAACACACGATGCTTGTAATAGAGTTTTAGATAGTGTTTAGCCAATACATATTGAGTCAATATGATCTATATTCAATGCAAGTAATAAAATTTCTTTATACTGAATACATATATTTTGGTGATTTCTTTCGACACATAATTTCAAATGTAACCAGTGCACGTTGAATCCACTCAGTAAATATAACTTTTATGGCAGTCCCATACAAACTTCAGTACATAACTTTTACATAAAAATCTTTGTGCTGAGTGCATAGGTTTTTCCCTCAGTGTATGTATAAAAGACTAAGTTTTACTTGTACACCATTTTTGAAATTGAATTGAATTGAATTGACTATTCCACCCCTTTTAGGTTGGCCGCCATCTTGTTTTTAAAGAAAATCGATTTTTGTGAAATAACTCGCCTAATCTTAACTTTTGAATAAAGTTGTTCAAAATTTAACTATCTACAACTTTGGTCAAATCTTTTTTCATATAAGAAGGTTTTATAATACAAATTCTATATACTACTAAAATAAATCAGCCAAGTAGAAGACTTAGCATTAAGGATTGGACTTGTTGAATTATTGATTCAAAATAGCTTTTCATGGCCTTTAGTCCTACAAATTGGCGTTTCGTTCGGCTTACTCACTTGAACTCATCAGTGACATAGTGAGGGCTTTGCCAGACGCAATTTGTATTAAGTTCAGTTCAACTTACATGAATTTTTCAACGAAAATCCACTGTAAACTATATCCAACAAGATTAGAATTCCTTATCATTAAGCTGGAAGTTTTTTTGCCCGGGGCCAGGCATAGTTTCTATATAAGAAGGTTTTATAATACAAATTCTATATACTACTGACAAAGCCCTCACTATGTCACTGATGAGTTCAAGTGAGTAAGCCGAACGAAACGCCAATTTGTAGGACTAAAGGCCATAAAAAGCTATTTTGAATCAACAAATCTTTTTTCGTCTACACTGAGGGAAAAAATGCAATTTAAAATCTAATAGAAAATATTTGATTTAAAGTTGAACAATATTCAATGAATCATATTTAATTTCACGTAGAAAACCTGTTGATTTGAAAAGGCAACGTAGATTTAACAAAGCCAACTTAGTTTCAAAGCGAAACGTATATAATTTTACATTGAAATCAACGTTTGTAACATTTAAAGTACACTCAACGTATTTTCAAAGTGCAATATGTTTATATTTTTTTGAAATCGAATTTCAAATTTCCATGTACGTACTTTTAAAGTGTTGCATAGTTAAGCCAACGTCAAAGTAAGATTTTTTAGATTTATTAATCACTTTTTTAATTTATATTTTAGCTTAATATAAAGAATTCCGAGAGCGCTTCGTAATTTCGGGAAGTATCTACAAAACATTTGTGAACAAAATTAACGCGCACTCAAAATTCACTTACATTTAATCGAAACAAAAATTATTACTTTTCTCATATTTATTTTTGTCATTTGTTTAGTAAATTAGTTTCCATTTTACCTAAAATCAATAACTGGACGAAGTTGAATTAAACTATTAAAAAAGTATTTTAAAATTTGTTTGTATTTCAATCAACGATGCTTTTAGTTTAATCGAAGTTGATACATATTGTTTTGAAGATGGATGAATTCAAATCAACGATGACGACATCTGAAATTAAGAAGAAAACATATGGTTAAATCAAATTATGAACATATTTGTTTTAAAAGAGGGAACACTTTGAATTGATGTCATGCTACTTTGAATTAAAAATTTTCGCCTTCGAAGCCAAATCGTTCCGAAAAATATTTAATTCAAAGTGGTTTCCTTTGATTTTATGTTGTTTTTTTTCTGGGTGTACGATTGATATTTTTTGACTAAATTAAAAAAAAACCTATTTAGATTTTTTTTTCCCGTTTAAAACGCATAATAAACATTTTTCAAGTAAAAAAAAAAGTTATTTATTTTTTTTTCGACACATTAGAAGAGGATGACATAAGGAGTTTGAAAACAAGTTTTCGGCCACCCACCCCTTTAGGTTGGCCGCCATCTTGTTTTTTAAAGAAAACAAATTTTTGTGAAATAACTCGCCTAGTTGACGCATAGGTATACAAACTAACGGACGAAATGAACTTAAGCATCATCGTCGCGTCGTTTAAGGTTTGAATAAAACGCCCAACAAAATTGTATACATTAAATTTGTACAGCATGATAAGTATGATTATCCCTACGAAAAATAATCCTTACAATGATGCGCCTGAACCTCTACCCCTGCGTGGTGGTGTGGAAAAGAGTTTTATTTTTGGTGAGATGATTTGATTTATTATTCAAGAAAGCAGCTAACGTTTAAAGATTGAACGACCAAACACTTCTCTATATAACTCTAATATAACTCTTTAATTTTCTTTCCATTTCAAAAACAACGAGATAAAAGATTACAATCCTTTTTTTTATTAAGGCGAAACAGACAAAAAAACGATGATAACCAAAAGTGTAGATAATAGAATTTTGAACATCTTTTGTTAAGTTAATTTTTACTCAAAAGTTTAAACTAGGCGAGTTATTTCACAAAAATTGATTTTCTTTAAAAAACAAGATGGCGGCCAACCTAAAAGGTGTGGGTGGTCGAAAACTTGTTCTCAAACTCCTTGTGTCATCCTCTTTTAATGAGTCGAACAAAATATATAACTTTTGTTTTTTTACTAGAAAAATGTTTATTATGCGTTTTAAACGAGAACAAAATTTTTAAATAGGTTTTTTTTGATTTAGTCGAAAAATGTCAATCGTAGACAAAAAAAAAGATCATGACCAAAGTTGTAGATAATTAAATTTTGAACAACTTTTGTTAAGAACATTTTTGCTCAAGAGTTGAAAATAGGCGAGTTATTTCACTAAAACCGATTTTCGTTAAATTCAAGATGGCGGCTAACGCAATGGAGAGGAAGTCGAAAACTTTTCAGAGTGGAATGAAGAAGGATTTTGGAATAAATCAAAGTATAGCAGTATCCAGAATTATACATGAAGTTCCTTACAGTATTGTATTAAAAAATATATTTTCGGTTTTTCAATATTTTCTCCGAACTATTTTTTGTATTCTGCTTATTTGGAGAAGTCTATACTATACTCTTTTTTCGCAGACAATTAAATAGTCAGACCATTTATTGTGTGCAAAAAAGTGTCATTTATGTTTTTTCTTATTTATTTTTGTTGTTATTTCATTTTATCATGGCAGCCGATAATTTTTTTGCATTTTATATTTATTTTTTTGTGCAACTGTCAGTAAATATTTGTCCACCCTAAAACTTTCGTTTCGCATCAGCAGCGTAATAGTCTTAAGGAAATTATAACCACGTGAAATTTTGGAAGCACAGTACTTACTCCACTGCTCTCACTTGAATTCATTTGGTCAAGTAACAAATTTATTAAGTGAGACAGACTTCATCTTCATGCATAAAAATTTGATATAAATCTCATCGCAAACGCTCAGTCTCATACATTCAGTTGCCTTAAACTTAAACTTAAACCCTTTCTATTGATATTTAGGTACATGCGCGTTTTCATACATTACCCATCATATCAATGGTATCTCTCTTATAATTATTTAGCATGACAAGCCTAGCTTTAGCTCATAAAAATGAGATTTGAGACTGAGATACAACTTTTTGCATACCATCCATTAACTAAGATGATTTTATTCAGGGTGATTTGTAAACAAAATTACAAAGTCGACTTGGAATTTTCTAAATTTTGGAATATCACATGTTTTGAGCCAGTCCACTTCGATTAAATAAAAACAATCACTACAAAAACATAAATGTTAAAACAGGAGCCAAGTTCTTATGTGTACAAGAAACCTGTGCGTAAAAAGTCTGCCAAAAAAAGTAATGAGATCTAAAATAACGGGTGATTTTTTAGCTGGTTTGGTTTTGGCAACACTGGTTTTGACAGCTGATGTGTGTTTAGTACCTTGTGTCACTGTCAAACAGCTTCAGTTTGGTTTGCAATTTAACCATAGATCGTCTTACAAATGAACAACGCTTGCAAATTATTGAATTTTACTATCAAAATTCGTGGCCGAGGATCCGCTTTTTTATCGAAAAACTGTGTTCAGCGATGAGGCTCATTTTTGGTTGAATGGGTACGTAAATAAGCATAATTGCCGCATTTGGAGTGAAGATCAGCCAGAAGCATTGCAACAGCTACCAATGCATCCCGAAAAAGCCACTGTTTGGTGCGGTTTATGGGCCGGCGGCATTATTGGGCCATATTTCTTCAAAGATGATGCGAATCGCAGCGTTACTGTCAATGGTGAACGCTACCGAGCGATGATAACAAACTTTTTTTTGCCCGAAATGGAAGTTCTTGACTTGCATGATATGTGGTTTCAACAAGACGGTGCCACATGCCACACAGCACGCGAAACAATGGCGCAATTGCGAGGCGAGTTTGGTGACCAGTTAATTTCACGTTTCGGGCCGGTCAATTGGCCGCCTAGATCGTGCGATTTGACACCATTAGATTATTTTTTGTGGGGGTATGTCAAGGCTAATGTCTATAGGGACAAGCCCGCTTCGATTGACGCACTGGAAGCCAACATCCATGCATTCATTCGTGAGATACCGGCCGATATGTGTGAAAGAGTATGCCAAAATTGGACTCAGCGGATGGGCTACCTGAGACGCAGCCGCGGTCAACATTTGCATGAAATTATCTTTAAACATTAAATTGCAAGGTTCAAACTATCGATTCAAATAAATATTTCATTCATTTTTTCGAATTTTTTGTGTGTTTTTTTTTTTTAAAGTTCTAAACCTCTTAAAAAATCACCCGTTATATGCCAAGTTTTAAGTTCTTGAAGTTTAATATCAAATATCTTAAGTAGAGTTATATCGAAACAATTCCAAATCATGACAGAAATTTGGTAATTAATGATTACGGATTAAAATTTGGTGGGTTCACTGGTCAAGTTTTCTTACATTTTAAATTTGTGATTAAGTAAGTATTTAAGAGAAAACTTGCCAAGTAAATCCACCAAAATTTAACCAGTAATCATTAATTACCAAATTTGTGTCATGATTTGGAATTGTTTCGATATAACTCTAATTAAGATATTTGATATTAAACTTCATGAACTTAAAACTTGGCATATATTTTAGATCTCATTACTTTTTTTGGCAGACTTTTTACGCACAGGTTTCTTGTACACATAAGAACTTGGCTCCTGTTTTAACATTTATGTTTTTGTAGTGATTTCACTCCTTTTTTCAAAGATTTATTTTGCCAGGTGAAAGTCAAGCCCTACCGCTCTACAAAGTTTCATAATTCTACGACAACCGGAAGTGCTCTATACAAATAATAGCAATTCTGATAAAATGGGTGGATGGAACCCCCCCCCCCCCTGAATGGACAATTCCAAATTTTCAATTTTTTTCCTTTCTAAGTACTTCAAGTCCTACCGACCTACCAATTTTCATCGTTCTACAACAATCAGAAGTGCTCCATATAATTATAAGAATTTTTAAAAATGTGGGTGGATGCCAGGCCCCCTGAATGCAAAATTCCAATTTTTCAATTTTTTCTTTCTAAGTACTTTAAGTCCTACCGACCTACCAGTTTTCATCGTTCTACAACAATCGGAAGTGCTTCATATAGTTTATAAGAATTTTTAAGAATGTAGGTCGATGCTACGCCCCCTGAACTGAAACTCCCAATTTTTCGATTTTTTTCTTCTAAGTACTTCAAGGCATACCGACCTACCAATTTTCATCGTTCTACAACCATCGGAAGTGCTTCATATAATTTATAAGAATTTTTGAGAATGTGGGTGGATGCCACGCCCCCTGAACTGAAACTCCCAATTTTTCGATTTTTTTCTTCTAAGTACTTCAAGGCCTCCCGACCTACCAATTTTCATCGTTCTACAACAATCGGAAGTGCTCCATATAATTTAAAAGAATTTTTAAGAATGTGGGTGGATACCACGCCCCCTGAATGAAAAATTCCAATTTTTCAAATTTTCTAAGTAACTTTAGCCCTACCGACTTACCAATTTTCATCGTTCTACAACAATCGGAAGTGCTCCATATAATTTATAAGAATTTTTAAGTATGTGGGTGGATGCCACGCCCCCTGTATGGAAAACTCCAATTTTTCAATTTTTTTCTTTCTAAGTACCTCAAACCTTACCAACTTTCCAATTTTCATTGTTCTACAACAATCGGAAAGGCTCCATATAATTTATAGAATATTTAAGAAAGTGGGTGGATGCCACGCCCCCTGAATAGAAAATTGCAGATTTTCGATTTTTTCCTTTGTATGTACCACAAGGCCTACCGTTTTGCGAAATTTCAAGTTTCTACGATGTCGGGAAGTGCTCCATAATTTTGATGATCTGTTAGTGAGTCAGTCAGTCAGTGAGTCAGTCAGTTACGGTTTTTGCGATTTTTGAAGTCCTATATCTTGGGAACTACTAATGCTAAAGAGTTGAAATTTGGTGAGCCACCTGTGTTTGATCACTTCAGCAAATACTCCGAATTTGAAGTTTCTGACTTTATTGGTACTGAACTTAGAGGGGGGTTGAATATCGCCTGAGTTTGTTCCTGTAAAAAGGGTGTAGTGCCGCGAACTTGGCTGGGCACTACCGTGCCCTTTGATACAAAGTTGACTTGGAATTTTCTAAATTTTGGAATATCACATGTCGATTAAATAAAAACAGTTCTCGAGTTGACAGAAAAAATCCCCAAGTTGTGTTCAACTTCGACTGAATAAATTATTTAGGCCTAAATGAAGTGGAAAAAACCAGTCACCTATAGAAAGTTTCCTTACTACACCTCTCCAACACAACGCTTGGAGAGTCATTATTGTTATTTTTTTTTGTGTTTCAGCTTTAAACTAGCTCACGGTTCCCGTGCGCAAAAAAAATCTATATGCAAATATTTTCGCATGTCAAAAATAATTGAGGTGAAATGCAAAATTAATTGTTTGCATGCTTTGTTTACAGTTTCATGCAAAAAAAACCATTGCTGTCATGAAAAACAACGGGCCGGCAATTGATTTGCATGCAAAAAAAAGTGTGGTAAATAAAAAAAAAAAATTTTGATGGTCGGTTCACACTTCCAAAAAAAATATATGCACCTCAGAGCATTATTTACATGCAAATGGTTTTTGCATCCGAAAATAATTATTTTCCATTGTAAGGCCTATAGTTTATTCATTAAGGGCAAATTAATGACTCGATGGGTGGCTTTTCGCCTTGAATATTATTCAATTTGGTGCACAGTATAGGAGGAAAATCATTTAGCTTTAGTAGCAGCGTTAAGTGATTTAAGAGACAGTGACATACTCTGGAAACATATTTTGAGAAATTTAATATTTTTGTTATTGTAGGAACCAATTTATGGCGAGGAGATACCGTTAAGGAGCAAGCGAGACTAGTTTTACTTCTGAAAATTTTGAGAAAGTGTCAAAAAAGTGTCCGATAGGTAAAAATGGCTTTTGATCAACCATTTTTATCGAAAGTTGATCATCAACAAATTTATTTTTATTTTAAAATCTTAATTATTGTGTAAAAAATTTTTAGTCGGGGCTTTAGTGAGTAATAGTACGCCAAAAACTCAAAAAAATCAACTTATAGGATAGTTGCATGAACCAAAATTTTTGATCACACATCCCTAGACAATGCTCCCCTGATCACAAAAAGGTGTGTCCAAGACCATTAGGTGGGGGCCGTTACTCTGCCAGACCGTTTGAAAACCCCTAAAAAGTCATCTCAAGGGACAATGGTATGAACCAAAATTTTTTTTTTCTCAGTCCTAGACAATGTCCCCCTGATCACAAAAAAGTGGGTCCAAGACCATTGGGTGGGGGCCGTTACTCTGCCAGACCGTTTGAAAAACCCCAAAAAGTCATCTCAAAGGAAAATGGTATGAACCCAAATTTTTTTTCTCAGCCCTAGACAATGTCCCCCTGATCACAAAAAGGTGTGTCCAAGACCATTAGGTGGGGGCCGTTACTCTGCCAGACCGTTTGAAAAACCCCAAAAAGTCATCTCAAAGGAAAATGGTATGAAACCAAATTTTTTTTTTCTCATCCCTAGACAATGTCCCCCTGATCACAAAAATGTGTGTCCAAGACCATTAGGTGGGGGCCGTTACTCTGCCAGACCGTTTGACGTTTGAGATTTTTAAAAGTGTTAAATAACGATAAGGTGGCCAATTCACCTATAAGTAGCGAAAAAACCCATGGTGTATAGGTAAGACTAAGACTACAACAATCTCGTATGGCAGGGGAGGTTTACATCCCCCGTTTAGGTGGAAGTGGAATTTTTCCTAGAAAAAAACTATGTAAGTTTAAAAAAAACGACAATACTATCAATAATATTTTGATACTTTTTCAAAGTTAAGTCCATGTTTTTATACTAAATTATTTTATGCTGATTTTCTTCTTCTTTAATTTCAAAAATCATATATGTACATACATATAACGGGGTGAAATTCAAATATGAAAGATAAAGAGAAAGGTTTATACCGCACGATATGAAATTTTTTATAAAACGTGCAAACCAACATCGAATAAGGTTTTCAAAAACATTAAGAGTAGGTTAACTTAAAAACAAATAAGATTTTCTTTTTCTACGGTTGTTTATATTTAAGATTTTGAGGGAAGCCTTTTACCTCCAAACAAAGGAACTCTTCTTCAACATATTAAAAGGAGTAATTACATATCTTATGTTTGGAAAATGGCTTTAAAAAACGATGAAATTTTAATGACACCAGCCGAAAATGGTTGGAAACTGGACCATAAATCTTGGGCAATTAATTGGTTCGAAGGAAAAGAAGCACCGGGTGCCTTGCAGGAAATTTTGGTCAACAATGACGAAAGAGCTACAGGAAGTGATGATGATAAAGAGATAAGCTGCAATTCCTCAGATGAGAGTGACCTCGAAAGTTAATTTAAAAATGTTTAACATTTATTTCAACTTTCATATTTGAATTTCACCCGGTTATATGTATGTACCTATATGATTTTTGAAATTAAAGAAGAAGAAAATCAGCATAAAATAATTTAGTATAAAAACATGGACTTAACTTTGAAAAAGTATCAAAATATTATTGATAGTATTGTCGTTTTTTTTAAACTTACATAGTTTTTCTCTAGGAAAATTTTCACTTCCACCTAAACGGGGGATGTCAACCTCCCCTGCCATACGAGATTGTTGTAGTCTTAGTCTTACCTATACACCATGGGTTTTTTCGTTACTTATAGGTGAATTGGCCACCTTATCGTTATTTAACACTTTTAAAAATCTCAAACGGTCTGGCAGAGTAACGGCCCCCACCCAATGGTCTTGAACCCACTTTTTTGTGATCAGGGGGACATTGTCTAGGACTGAGAAAAAAAAAATTTGGGTTCATACCATTTTCCTATGAGATGACTTTTTAGGGTTTTTCAAACGGTCTGGCAGAGTAATGGCCCCCACCCAATGGTCTTGGACTCACTTTTTTGTGATCAGGGGGACATTGTCTAGGACTGAGAAAAAAAAATTTGGGTTCATACCATTTTCCTATGAGATGACTTTTTAGGGTTTTTCAAACGGTCTGGCAGAGTAATGGCCCCCACCCAATGGTCTTGGACCCACTTTTTTGTGATCAGGGGGACATTGTCTAGGACTGAGAAAAAAAAATTTGGGTTCACACCATTTTCCTATAAGATGACTTTTTGGGGTTTTTCAAACGGTCTGGCAGAGTAACGGCCCCCACCCAATGGTCTTGGACCCACTTTTTTGTGATCAGGGGGACATTGTCTAGGACTGAGAAAAAAAAAATTTGGGTTCATACCATTTTCCTATGAGATGACTTTTTAGGGTTTTTCAAACGGTCTGGCAGAGTAATGGCCCCCACCCAATGGTCTTGGACTCACTTTTTTGTGATCAGGGGAGCATTGTCTAGGGATGTGTGATCAAAAATTTTGGTTCATACAATTATCCTATAAGTTGATTTTTTTGAGTTTTTGGCGTACTATTACTCACTAAAGCCCCAACTAGGGACTGCAAGACTTTCATTTCTTTCATAAGCCTCAACACAGCTTTCGTCTCATGTGCTTCATTTTCGGTTAACTTTCACACCCAAAAATTTGCTGTGGGCTCTTAGACTATAAGGGCCATAGCTAATAGCCGCAGAGCTACCAGCCACTTTGACTAACCTACTAGACAAAAGGCTACAACTTTGTGTATGCTTGATTTGGGACTAGTAAAGTATGAAAACCACGGTCTGGCAAGGTTGCCGCGGTCGAAAGGTTGCCATCAGATTTTTTCAAAATGCAAAAAAGCGTCAAAATTAACCTAATTACACAAGGCTGAAACTTATTTATAATTTAGTTTATACATTGTTATGCATGAATAAAATTATATCAGACGGGTTTGGCTGTCGAAAGTGCTTGCCAGAAGAGCCTAAAGCTCTTAAAAAATATTAAAAAATATTGGATAACTTGGGAAATTTGTTAGGTACAAGGCTAGAACTTAGTGTATTCTTTATTTGTGAACAGATTAGTCAAAAAATAAAGATCAGTGATTATTTATTTCCGCAATTCTAGGGTTGCCACCTATTTTTTTCAAAATTTAAAATAACTTCCCAATATGTGACATATCTACTTTTACAATACTGGTTTTGAATTTATAATAACTTCTGTCTTTTGTACATGAAAAAAAAGATGCCAGACGAGTTTATACACGAAAATAGCTTTCCAGACGAGTTTTTAAAGTTGGTAATAAAAAATGTTAATGATTAGCCAGCGAAATGTATTCAGTATAACACATTAACAACGTATAATCCTAATACATATTAAATCAAGTTAGCTGACATCTTCTTGTGTATGAAAAAAAAATACCACACCAGACGGACGGTAGAAAGTACCTGCCAGACGGGCCTAAGGTCTTAAAAGATGGTATTGTAAGAAATATCCTTTTTTATATTTCTTTCAATACCATCTTTTAAGACTTTAGGCCCGTCTGGCAGGAACTTTTGACCGTCCGTCTGGTCTGGTATTTTTTTTTTCATACACAAGAAAATGTCAGCTAACATTGGGGGTGAGACCATAGCGAAAAAACCACGACTTAGATCTCCGTATAAACTAGCACGGCAAGACCACAGCAAGACGAACGCAATGGATTTTTTTAACCACATTATTGGCTTATTTGTACCTCTTTGAAAAATGTTATTTTGAAAAAAGAATTTTGGCGAGACTAAAGCGAGGGCAAAGCGAGATGGTGGAAAAACATGCTCAATACCATAAAACCTCGTGAAAGTGTCACGGCGGGACCAAAGCGTGATCATAGCCATCGAGACGAATACAATCTTCAAAACGAAATACCACTGATCTGGTACCTTTATCGGGGTCGGTAGTGGGATATTCTAATATAAACTATAAAGAAAGACTTTGCTTTAAAACATTTAATATTTTTAGTTCTTTTACGAGTAGGAATTACAAGTAATTAAAAGGAATTATAAGGAATTAAAAAGGTATTGAATACTATTTAAGTATTATTTATAAGTACAAAAGTAGTCAATATTTTAAGTATAAGTACAAGTACCGGTACTGATACTTGAAATTTTTAAGTACAAATACCAAGGAATTGTACCTACTTCAATTGTACTTAAATACCAATATACTTGATTTCCTTACAGCACTACTTGAAACAATCGAGCTGAGTTGATTCCAGTTATGCTCAACTGCATCGTCATAGGGTGCGTTTATGTTGAAACTGCGATATGCGGTCCTCGTCCGAGCAGTGATGCGAGAAATGATGAAAGCAAAGCTTGAAAAAATTACCTATTAACTAGGGAAGATACCTTTTAGGAGCTTCAAATTCAGTAACAAAAGACAAATCCCTTAGATCATTGTCAATTGTCAATTTTTCAACCGTCCTAAAATTGTCAAACATCCATGCTCCATCAACATCTAGCAATCGAATATTTGTCTTTTATCCCACATACTAACAAGAACAACCTACCTATAAATAAATTTATTTTAAGGACTATTAGTCCAGACATTTCACTAACCCCCCTAAAAAACGTTAACATACCCATCTAAAAAAAAATCAATGAAAATTTTAATGACTCACTTCGAACATTGACAATGGGTTATTAGGTAAGTTACGTTTTTTTTAAAGGCTTAATTTTCTGGTCGTATAGTTCTATGAGATTCCTTCTCCCATACCTTAGCCTAGTCATGTGGTTTCCATTTCGTATTTTATGTTATTGTTGTTGTTTTGTTTTTGTTGTTTTTTTTTGGTTTGGGGGCTCTCCTGGCTGTCAAGTTAGGCTTTGATTAATTTATACGAGTGAGTGTGCCTTGGCGATTGGTAGAAGATTTATGCGCCAATTAAGTGTATCCTGTCTTGTTAGATTTGTTGTCGAGGCAAATTTATGGGACAAACGATTTGTGACGTGCTGTTGTAAACTGTTTTGTTTCTTCTTCGAGGCTGGCTTGTGTTGGTTATAAAGTTGGTTATTCAAATGATTTTATTGAATGCTGGTAATTAATTTATGGTGTTTTTTTTTTTTTGTTGTATTTTAAAACTCTCGCAGTGGGAAAGACCTATTCTGTATCGTTCATTTATTCTTATATCGAGTTCGAAATGGACACAAGGTATTTAGTGTTAGTGTTGTGGTGCGAGTGATCATAAAACAATAATTGAGACTTAAAATGTTAATTTTTTTTTGTTTTTAGTTCGTGTTTAGCTGACAGAAGAGAATTTATGGCATTCGATGGTTGCTAATTGAGGGTTTTTTGTCAGATTCAAAAATGCGCAAATGCAGATTTTTTGAACTGGCTTCGCGCAGTCGAAGAGGCGCGGAGGGTAGGTATTTGCGCTCTTAATTATTTTGCAGTTTTTGTTTAGGCTGATGCGGCACTTTAATAACATGGTACATACACATATAGATGTAGCAATATTTGCTAAACGTGTTGTTTTTAAGTCGTAAATCGTTCCGTTGTTTTCAAATAATGACTAATTACAGTAAAACAAGAAGAAGTTTGCTTAGCAAATACCTACAACTGAAATAAATCATATGGGGTGTTGAATTTTTGATTTAAAATATCTTCGCATAGTGAGTACTTTGGGGGCCTCGTATACAAAACTTTTAAGGTTTGCCTTTTTCCTGTCAATGGCAAAAATCATTAATTAAATCTTCAAAGCTGAACTCGATTTAAATTTTTCCGGATTTTCAATAAAATTATTAAATCTGATAATCGTTCCATGGAAGTTCTAAAGATTGTTTTAAATTAGTTTTAGCCTCAGTAATAACCGATAACTTCCGGAAAATTATAGAAGCAAAGCTATTGAGCAATATTAGAGCGAGTTCCCATATCAAATGAATTTTCTTAACTTCGGATTTGAACACTGCCAAGAAATTCAGAGCATGTAGGTGGGAAGTAGACAAGAAAAAATCCTACGGGAGGGGGGTAATATCTCCCCCGCTTGGAATTAATAAAATAATTGCATAAAATAGAAAAAAATATTAAAAACAACGGCTTCACTTACAGTAATATTTTGTAGCTTTTTGGAAAGCCTGAAGTCCATTTTTATAGTTTAATTTCAAACAAAGTTTTTTGAATTCACATTTCAGAAAAAACTATTTTCAAAAATAATTTTTTCATCAAAATGTTGAGTTTTAAACAATTTTTTGCCAGAACGGTTCATCAAAAAAACCTAATTTTAAAACAAACCATAAGAATGGACTTTTGGCTTTCCAAAAAGCTACAAAACCTATTTAAATTTCTTGTTAAATCACCATAGGTTACAGGTTAAGTCTACATGACACCTTGTTAATTTTACAATGCCTTCAAACGGTAATCTTGAAAATGTAACATTAAAATCTTGTTAATCTAAAACTACTCATTGCTCAATGTGATGTTATTTTAACTCGTATTTCTATTTTCATAATTTTATACTTTCAAATAAGTAGAAGTAATGTTGGCTGCTTGGTTTTTGAGAAAGCAAATGGTGTTTTTTGTAGAGGTGTAGAACTTTGAAACGGAATAAAACAAAGATGATTTTTTAAAATTGACATGAAATTTACTTTATTCGAAAGATAACCATCTGATATTCTAATTTAAATATGATTTCTGGCATATGACCGCCACGGCTGGCTCGGACGTAGTCTAATCTGGAGGTATAATTTTCGATGACTCTTTCCAACATTTGGGGTCGTATACTCGTGCAGTAGCAAGAGTTTTAAAGGATCTTGATGTACACAAATCCGCTGGCCCGGATAGTATCCCTCCCATTCTTCTGAAGAGGTGTTCTTCAACGCTGGCAAAGCCACTGCGTAAGCTTTTCCATCTGTCCTATTGTACTGGTCTCTTTCCGAGTGGATGGAAAACAGCATTTGTTCAGCCTGTCCCTAAAAAAGGCGAATCTTCTTCTCCCTCCAACTACCGTCCAATTGCACTTACGTCCTTTCTTTCCAAGGTCATGGAAATGCTGATTAATCATCAGCTCAAGAAATATCTCGAAGAACGGAAGCTTCTTAATGACCGGCAGTACGGCTTTCGTAGCAATAGGTCCACTGGTGATCTGATGGTATATCTCACCGAGCAGTGGAACAAATCTTTACATCGTTTTGGAGAAAGTAAGATTATTGCGCTTGATATTTCTAAAGCGTTTGATATAGTTTGGCATCAAGCTCTCTTATCGAAAATGCTTGCATTTGGTATCGATGAATCTCTTCTTCGTTGGATTGGAAATTACCTTTCGGACCGTTCAATACAAGTTGTATTGGATGGTTACAAGTCTGATATTCATAAAATAAATGCTGATGTGCCCCAAGGCTCCGTTTTGTCTCCGACTCTCTTTCTTATTTTCATAAATGATATCTTGTCTGAAACTTCCAATCCATTAAATTGTTTTGCAGACGACAGTACCCTCAGCTTTTCATACTAGTTTCAAAATTCACTTCCTTGTTCTTCGGATGTGGATCTTGAACGGCAGCGTATGATAAGTTCATTAACCTTCCTATACCCGCGCATTGGTCTGTCAGACCGAGAGTTCACTTTTCAGGGTTTTTTTTGAATAACGGTTCATCCTGCTGCAATCTACTTCATAGTAGCTTCCTCATTTGTTTCAAT
Source organism: Dasysyrphus tricinctus (assembly GCA_963921185.1). Taxonomy (NCBI): domain Eukaryota; kingdom Metazoa; phylum Arthropoda; class Insecta; order Diptera; family Syrphidae; genus Dasysyrphus; species Dasysyrphus tricinctus. The sequence goes on along the minus strand of CAWUEQ010000046.1, from coordinate 114,788 downwards.
CTTCAAACTAGTGTGGTATAAGGCTTTGTGCGGGGGGTGCTTGTGTTGGTATTAGACATCAATCGGTCTGTTAGACCGACGCGAGTATACGTGTAACAATTTTGGGCAGGAACAAAGTTATATGGAGCGCCATCTGGAGGCATGTTTTTTTTGTTTCTTCATTTTAATATCTTCTAGGCTGGAGAGTTTTTTTTTTGCTCTTCAAAGAGCATATCGATTTTTTTTTCATGTCTTTTAAAACATGTCAAAAAAAGTTGCTTTTTCAGAGGATTCGTAAAAATGCCATTATTCGATATTTAAGTAGACATTCTATATAAATTGATTTATTTTATTTTGATTAATATTTTCGAAATGAGAAATAAAATAGAGCTTTAAGAGTTTCGATCCCAGAGACCGTACGCGGGTATATGTGTTATTTTATTTGGCGCGGGTATAGGAAGGTTAAATTCTGATCTCGACATCATTGTCCAATGGGGAACAAAAAACCGTGTAGAATTTAATGCTTAGAAAACTCAATGCTGTCTTCTGTCGTTAAAGCGAAACCCACCCCCTATGTCGCTATCCATAAGTGGCACTTGCATCGAAGAAACCGAACAGCTTTCAGTCCTGGGTATGTGCATCACAGACCACCTTCTGTGGAATTATCACATATTCGACGTCGCCAAAAATGTCTAGGTTTTCTTCGAAGATGCAAGAAAATTTTCTCCCCTTCTGATCTGGCTGTAATCTATAAAGCCTTCATTCGTCCAAAGCTTGAGTACAACTCCCATATTTGGGCGGGTGCTCCCAAAACACAATTAAGTCTCTTGGATAGAGTTCAAAATAGAGCTTTAAAATTGATAGGTGATAGAGCTATAACAGAAACATTTGCATCTCTTGAACACCGTCGCAATGTTTCGTGCCTTTCGTTATTTTATCGATATTTTTACAAACAATGTTCTAGTGAAATAGCCAGTTGCATTCCTCCCCTTAAACAATTCCGCCGTAATACTCGTACTTCAAGGAATGCACATCAGTTTACCCTTGAGCCCAATTTCGGACGTACCTACTGTAAAGTATAGAGATTCTTTTCTTAGTCGCACTACCCGAATGCTTTACCTGACTCTGTATTTCACTCCCATTTTGATATTCGGAACTACAAAACCAATGCGCATCGGCATCTCCTCTTGAATCCTTCCCTTTTTTTCTAACGCTCGCACTGTGTTTAATCATTTTAAGGGTAGTCACAACCCCTTTAGTTTGCGCTTATTATAAAAAAAAAAAAAAACGCGGCGTATGTTGTCCTCCAAGGGGTCAAGAGCTTATCGGCGTATACTGGACTTCAAATACCTATCCCCTCAATAAATAGCCAAGCGGCGGTAAATCGCACGATATTGGAGGCCAATTCACGGGTCTGTAACGTGAAACTATGCGGTTACCAAATGTTTCCTTCAATTAATCAATTGTGGCATGAGCTGTCTGACATATTGGGTCGTCTGGTTGAAACCACAGCTCCTACACATCATGGCTGTTCAATTGATGAACGAACAAGTCAGAAAACATGGCTCTATTGCGGTCACCATTGACTGCAACGTTCTGGCCACAATCCTTTTCAAAGAAGTACGGACCAATTATTCCACCAACCCATATAGCTCACCAAACAGTCAGTTTTTGTGGATGTAACGGTGTCTCAACATACATTTGAGTATCATCACTCCAAATACGGCAGTTTTGTTTATTGACGTATCCACACAACCAAAAGTGACCTTCATCGCTAAACAAACTTCGCGCGGTACGTATTTCGAACAGAACCATGATTTCCAAAATAAAATTGCACAATTTGGAAGTGTTATTCAAGCGCCAGTCTATTTGTGTTGAAATGCCAAACCAATCTTAAAATAAATTACTTGACACCTGACAAAATGGCCGCCAGTTAAAAAAGTATTGCCTTCTTAATGTTCTATACCTCTAAGAAAACACCCTGTACCAATGTTTTTCAAATTTGTTGCAGGATTTATAAAAAATGATATTGGAATATATAGGGTGATTCGAATAAGGTGTGGCAAAAAGCTAGAGCGTGAAGAATGAGACAAGAAAAAAGATTTATGGGAGGGAGGGGGGGAGTCTCGTGCTGTTATCTGTTCCTATCGGGACTATTTAGCTTCACTTTTTTCATACTTCGTTTTTGGTTTTGATATCCTTTGAAATGTTCATTTCTGATGGGCCAAACTCAAAATAATCAACAAATTCTATTTAAAATACACTCACTCTGAAACACATTACCATACATACCCCCCTTTACAAATTGACATTATATGTTATTTGATTTTGTAAGAAAGTGAATGTTTCCCTATGAAAAGTCAATCCTCATAGATATATTCACCAGCAATCTCTTTTTTTAATATGAAAAAGTATCAGCTTTCAATAGTTAGTTCTTCAATTCTTGTGCAAAATTTACCTCACCAAGAATACCAGAGTAAGTTGAACAATTTCCATAGCTACACCCTCAGTGGAGCAATTGTATAAAAAAAAACTCATTTTCAAACTCAAGCAATCTCATAAACTATCACCTCGTGTCTTAAAGAGTTAAAATAAATAACAATGCTATGATCTAGACCTAAAAAATCCTCCTATCTAAGTATATTGCACGAGTGTAAAAAAAAAAGCATCAAGAACTCCCAGATCCTCAGATCCAAATAACAAACCATGTTCCCAGAAAATTTACGACCCAATCGCCTATTAAGTATCATATTACACGATGTTCGATGAGATGTCATGTGTTCATTCGTGTTCGTTCCTTGTTTCACGGGACTTGTTTCCATTTTTTGTTTTTTTTTTTGTTAATTTTGTATTCCTTGTTCCAGTCGAAAATTGAACACAAGTTAACGACAATAAAATATTTAGATCAGTTTACATCCGTGCCAATGGGACCAACAACTAAGAGAATATAGAAGGGGGGGACATCTGTCAGGCGAGAGTGTGTATATGGAGCGCATAACATTTTGAATTACAAGTTGACCACTTTGGCCGCCGCGCGCCAGCAGGGGCGGACTGGGCCACCGGGCAACCGGGATTTCGCCCGGTGGGCCCCAGGCTAGCAAAAAGTTCATAAATGTTCCTGCGTTCTTTTTTGATTTTTTAAAGAAAAGTTTCTTATACAATTGGACTCACACTAAATATAGAGTTTTTGTGGATCCAAATTTATACTTGGAAGCCCCCAGAATGCGGTTGGTGGCCTATACAGATTTTTTGAGGCCATAAAAACTGATATGGTGGCCTCTACGGATGTTTGGAGGCCTCCAGACCACGGTTTGTGGCCTCTACGAATCATTGGAGGCTCCTAGACTTCGGTTGGTTGCCTCTACGGACCTATGGAGGCCTCAAGATCTCGGTTGGAGGCCTCTACGGATCTCCGGAGGCCCCCAGAACTCGGTTGGTGGCCTCTACAGATTTTTGAAGGCCACAAAAACTGAGATGGTGGCCTCTACGGATGTTTGGAGGCCTCCAGACCTCGGTTTGTGGCCTCTACGGATCATTGGAGGCTCTTAAACTTCGGTTGGTGGCCTCTACAGACCTATGGAGGCCTCCAAATCTCAGTTGGAGGCCTCTACGGATCTCCGGAGGCCCCCTCCAGATCTTGGTTGGACGCCTCTATGAATCTTTGGAGACCTCCAGAACTCGGTTGGTGACCCCTACGGATCTCTGGAGACCCCTAGAACTTGGTGTCCTTTAAGGATTTTGGAGGCTCCTAGATTTCGGTTGGTGGCCTCTACGGATCCTTGGAGGCCCCCAGAACTCGGTTGGAGGCCTGTACAGATCTCTGGAGACCCCCAGAGCTTGGTTGGTGGCTCCTTCGGATCTCTGGAGGCCCCTGGAACTTGGTTGGTGTCCCTTAAAGGCTTTGGAGGCTCCTCGATTTCGGTTGGTGGCCTCTTCAGCTCCTTTGAGGCCCCCAGAACTCGGTTGGAGGCCTCTACAGATCTCTGGAGACCCCCAGAACTCGGTTGGTGACCCCTACGGATCTCTGGAAGCCCCTAGAACTCGGTTGGTGTCCTTTAAGGATTTTGGTTTGTGGCCTCTACGGATCCTTGGAGGCCCCCAGAACTCGGTTGGAGGCCTCTACAGATCTCTGGAAACCCCCAAAACTCGGTTGGTGAGCCCTACGTATCTCTGGAGGCCCCAGAACTCAGTTGCTCCTCAACGAGACCTCTACAACTCGGTTGGTGGCCTCTACGAATCCTTATAATAATTCAAAAGATGATAGAAAAATTTTACCATTCCCAAAAACTAAAGATGCAAAACAAATAACTAAATAATGTCTGAAATCTAATAGTTCAGTCAACGAAGTCCTAAAATTACAGAATAAATTCAATAAAACATGCTCCCTGGGTTTATTTTTTATGTAGTTGGGGTGACTCCCAGGTATAACATACTAAAAGTCCCCAGTCCAGGGCCACGAGCTTTAGGCAGGAGGGGGCCTAAAAGTCCCTTTTTATAATTTATCATAAATATTTTAAAAACTAAGCGTATTAGCGGAAAAGTGTACCCAACAAAATGAAGGATTATAAAATTTCCCACCGAAAAAGTTTAGTTCATATTTTCGGTAGGAGAAAGGTTAAGAAAGATACAGGGAGTAGAAATTTAAAACATTTGAAAAAAGATTTTTATAGTCTTATATAATCAATGTTTTTTTTATCAATTTACCCAGAAATAACGGAAAAGTAAGTATATATTGATTCATATAGTCATTCCAGTGACGTCATAAGAGCAAGTTTGGGTAAAAGGAAGGTAGTTGTATTTGAAATGTCCTTATTTAATTTTTTGATACAGTGTCTATTTTCATATGAGAAACACACAGGTGTGTATTTCCCTCTCTTTTTATACGGGGGTAAATTCCCAAAACTTTGACCTCAAAAAGAAAAATAGCTCTTTAAAAACAACGCAAATACTTAAAATATCGAGATATTGCTTTTTGAAAAGTTTAAAACAGATTCTATTATTATATATTCAAATCAAGTTTAAAATATTTGAAAAACACGTTTTTAAACTGAAAATGAGTAAAAGAAAATTAAAAAATTTTGTGAACTGATTTTCTATTTTATGGTGTTAAGTTTTTGTCTTTTATTATTTAATCTTATAAGTTTTTAGTTGAATGCTGAAAACCAGCCGGTAAGGTTTTTAATTTTTGAGGAAATTGAAAACCATGAAAACTTCTTTTTGTTAAGAAATTATTATCGTTTCATTTTCAAAACTTAAAGACATCAAAAATCGATTGAGAAATACCTTACCGCAATGCTAATGTCCAGGCGTTTCCTTTAAAAAAATAGCTAGTGACCAAAATATTTAAAAAATTAAAAGTCTCAAGTCAGTGATTGTTAATTAAGTAGACATTTTCCAATAGCCAGATCACAAAAAGCTCATAATGCAATATCCTACTGAACTATTTTTTTTGTTGCAAAAAATGTGCCATTCATAATTTAACCCTTTTTTCGTGTTTTTTTTTTGGGAAAAAGCAAACCTTTCATTTTTTTTTAATTTCTCAAAAAAAGAAAGATTTTTTCATCTTGTTTTCAGCATTTTATTAAAAACTGATAGGAGCATGGAATATTAAAAAGAACAGTGGTGCTTAGTAACGCAAAATTTTGAAAAAAGCAACTTACAAAAAAATTCACAATTATTTCAAAAATCTTGACTTTTAAATTTAATTTCTCAACAATTTTTCACTAATAGACCTTGCTTTAAAAAATAATAAAAAATGGAGCATTAGCTCTCAGAAAAATTTTACTATTTTTGTCGTGCGATGCACGGCTCACGAGATGTTTGATAAAACGTGTTTTTAAAAATGGTGGCTTATGCTCGCACCCCGTCCCGTCAACTTGGATTTACATTTGGGGGACATATTCCATCAAGAAAATGACTTCAGTGTAAATTGCAGAAAAAAAGTACCCGGCTCTTGGCCTAATGTACATATGTATGTGCTTTAGGGATGTCGGAATTTTTTTTAATTTCTTTTATTCAAAATGGGTATGGTGGATCTTGTAAACTGTAAGGGGTTTAGAAAGAAGTAATTTTTGTTCTGGGACATTTGCCAAAATTCAATTTTTGAGACACCGGTTTTTATGTTAAAAAACTTCAATTCGAAAAAGATGTCAGAAAAAATAATTACATTTACGTCGATATGAGGACACAGTAACTTATAGTAATTTTGTTTGCTTTTGTAACCTGTCGTTAAGAAAATAGCATAAAAAAATGCTTTCAAAATAGCATGAAATAACTTTTTGCCTTAAATCTTCATGAAAACCTCTGAAAAATTGATCGATTTTCTAGACGTTTTCGATTATATTTTTTAAATAGAATTCTCGAATCGGTTGAAACTTGCTTTCTTAACATTATACAGCATACTTAAATGGATATTCGGTCAATTCAAATGAGAAAAGAAAGCCAAAATAAAACATTGTAAGTAGTTTTGAGCACATACCGACGCAAATTTGAATTCTCAAAACTTTGACCTCAAATAGAAAAATAGCTCTTTAAAAATAACGGAAATATTTAAAATACAGAGTTATTGCTTTTTGGAAAGCTTAAAACGGATTCTTTTTTTTTACATATTTAAATCAAGCGAAAAATATTTGAAAAAGTCGTTTGTAAACTCAAAATTAATAAAAGAAAATTAGAAAAATTTGTTAACCGTTCAAAGGCATAAAATGAATGTTATATTACTGATAAAAACTCAAATAATTTTATCTGTTAATTTAATGTTTCAAAAAAATTAAACTCAAACCTAAGAATTCAAAATTTAACTTTAAGAAATTGAAAAAATTGACTTTCGAGAAATGTCTGCAGTATCATCTTTTAGTTTTAACAATTTCAAGAGTTATTGCATTCTGTGACTGTGGCCCTTTTTCTAAAAGTCCCGGTAGGCTCTTTGACCCCCAGTCCGCCCCTGCGCGCCAGAATCAATTGGAATGTAATCGAAAGGATTTAGTGCTTGTTTTCAATGGAGACAAATTGTTCTTTCGCTTTTTTTTTTATTTTTCGTGTCATTTGTGTTTATTTTTTGTTTTTGCATTCCAATCACAGATGCGGAGTAAATTAGGCATTCGACCTGGCAAGAGATGAGAAACCGCTTTCTGTCCAAAGAGTGTTGCCTTTGGTGGTGCGTTTCAAGACATTCTTCAACAAAGTATGCGGCCATCGACAGGTTAGTTTAGCTTTGTTCGATATTCTTCAATCATCTGTAATTTATAAAAAAAATTGCACAGAAAAATATATATCACCAAACAACACTTCTACAAGAATACTCATAAGAGTAAAATGAATCGACAATTCATTTTAAATACCTTAAGCAAAGTTGTTAACACCGGGATTAACCACAATTTATTTCCATATAGGACAAGCTTTTGTTTTTTAAATTACTTATCAACTTATCAGGCTCCCAATCCCAATATAGTGGGCGAAATCGCATCGTCACCTCTACGTGGTGCCCGCTGGATAACCGAAAGGTGAACTAACGACGAGCGTTGGATCCATCGGATCCATGGGTTGTTGATACCTGGGTTGACTTCCCAGAAACTAGGAGCAGGAGAAAAGATAAGCTCTGAATATCCAACCCCAACGATCTACACACGTCTTGCACAGGCCTCACGAGCCGGTCATGAAAGGGAAAAATGATTGTGATGACAAATATGAAATATGTCTCAGCGAGGGAGTGACGACGATTCGTATCAAGTCCAAATTCAGCCATATAAGCCTTATAAGCGCACATGCCCCTACAGAAGAGAAAGACGACGCTACCAAGGAAAGTTTCTACGAGTTCCTCGCCAAAACATACGAGCAATGCCCCAAACATGACGTCAAAATTCTCTTGGGAGACTAATTCCAAAATTGGGAGAGAGGACATCTTTGGTAGGACGATCGGAAGGCACAGTCTACACGACACCACCTCCGATAACGGACTCAGGCTCATCGATTTTGTAGCTGGGAAAAACATGGTGGTGAGCAGTACACGATTTCCACGTCTTGACATCCACAACGGCACATGGAGGTCACCAGATGGTCGAACCTGCAACCAAATCGATCATGTCGCGATTGACGGAAGACACTTCTCAAGCATTCTGAATGTTCGCACATACCGAGGAGCCAACATCGATTCGGATCACTACCTTGTTGGTGTCAAACTTCGAGTGCGGATATCCATGGAAGCTCTAAGGCGATCAACGACCACGCAGAGGAAATTCAATGTTGGAAAACTACAATCGGAAGTGACCGCTACAGCCTATGCCGACCGCGTATCCTTTGAGCTTGCGAGAAATCCCACGACTGTAAATATGAACCTGGAAGACCAATGGAACCTATGTCAACAAGCCATAAGAACCGCAGCGTCAGAAGTGTTGGGTTTCTCACAACCACCTCCGAGAAACTCCTGGTTCGACTCCGAATGTGCTCAGGCAAACAAAGCCAAAATGGAGGCTTACAGGTCTTGGATCGACAGGGACACTAGAGCGTCCAAAAATCTCTACGTCCAACGAAAGAAACATGAGAAACGCTTGCTAAGGATAAAGAAAAAGACCACCAACAACGTGAAGTCGAGGAGATGCAGAGATGCTATAGCAGGAAAGAGGTGCGAAATTTCTACAGAAGAGTGAAACAATCAACATCAGATTTCACAAGCCGCCCTGGGCCCTACAAAGATGGGGATGGAAGCACGGAAGTAGATACCCAGTCGATGTTAGCCATCTGGAGAGATTACTTTAACCAGTTGTTGAATGGCGATGACAGACAATATCCCGCCAATCATGGACTCGAACCAGTCAATCTAGATGACAACCAAGAGTTACATCCGCCCAACCAAAATGAGATAAAAGTAGCCATCACCAGACTTAAACTAAACAAAGCAGCTGGAGCCGATGGTCTGCAAGCGGAACTTTTTAAATACGCTGGAGATGACCTGGTCAGGAGTATACACCAACTCATCTGCAAAATATGGTCGGAGGAAAGTATGCCCGACGATTGGAATCTCAGTACCATCTGCCCGATTCACAAAAAAGGAGACCGCCTAATCTGCACCAATTATAGAGGTATAATCCTTTTAAATATCGCCTATAAGATCTTATCTAGCGTATTATGTGAACGTCTTAAGCCGTTTGCTGACGATCTAATAAGTCCTTACCAAAGCGGCTTCAGACCTGGCAAATCTACAACCGACCAAATCTTCACACTACGCCAGATCCTGGAGAAAACCCAAGAATGTAACATCGATACCCACCACCTGTTCGTCGATTCTAAAGCAGCCTAGGACAGTGTCAATAGAGACGAACTATATCGTACCATGTCCAGCTTTAGAATTCCTGCTAAACTGATACGTCTTATCAGGATGACGTTGGAAAATGCTCGCTGTTCCGTCAAGATTGGTAGGGATTCTACCGAAACCTTCGACACCACCAGAGGGTTAAGACAAGGTGACGCACTGTCATGCAGCAGTTTCAATATTGTGCTTGAAAAGGTAGTTCGCAACACCCAGGCCAGTACATCAGGCACTATCTTTAATAAATCAACACAATTACTTGGGTTTGCTGACGACATTGACGTGATATGAAGAACAAAGCGAGCAGTAACCGGTGCTTTCACTACAATGGAGTTAGCTGCTGGTAGAATGGGACTGACCATTAACGAGGACAAGACGAAGTATATGCTTTCATCAACAAAAGTCCAATCACACCACCAACTTGGTCAGAACGTGACAATTGATAGATATAACTTCGAGGTGGTCAGTGATTTTGTCTACCTGGACACTGCTGTAAACGCGGAAAACAGCATCAGCACGGAGATCAGACGTAGAATAACTCTTGCTAATCGCTGTTACTTTGGGCTAAGTAAGCAATTGAGGAATAAAGATCTATCGAGAAGAACCAAGGAGACGCTTTACAAAACACTCATCATCCCGGTCCTGCTGTATGGTGCAGAGTGCAGAGGCATGGACCCTTTCCCAGTCGGATGAAAGCTCCCTTGCTGTATTCGAGAGAAAAGTACAACGAACGATTTATGGTCCTGTTTGCGTAGATCGGGAAAACAATGTCTGGCGAAGAAGATACAACAACGAGCTATACGTGCTGTACAGCGACATAAGTCTAGTTAAAAAAAATCCGCATCCAGCGGTTAAGATGGCTGGGCCATGTAGAGCGGATGGATATCGATGCTTCCGCGCGTAAGGTCTTCGGCGTCATACCAGAGGGAGTTAGAAGCCAAGGTAGACCTCATCTTCGAAGGAAAAATCAGGTAGAAGGAGACCTTCGACTGCTTGGAGTGCGAAATTGGAGACAGCAGGCTAGAGATCGAGCCGGCTGGAGGGGCATATTAAGTAAGGCCCAGGAGCACCTCGCTATGTAGCGCCATCAGAAGTAAGTAAAAATCCCAATATACGAAGGGTCGCAGCCTGAGACACGGAAGCTTTCCATCCACCACAATACCAAGCACGGTGCTTCCAGTCATCAAGGCCAAGATTTATGGCGTTCGCGATGGCTTGGTCTTTAAACCACAGGTTCAGTCATCTTCGTTATCTCAAACCTGGGAGCTGGGATTCATAGACTTTCTTGGTTGGAGCATTTCTGTCCATACGCTCGATGTGGTCGAGCCAATGTAGTCATCGTGCTTTGATTTTCTGTACTACATTCACATCTTGCTAAAACTCATATAGAGTTTGGGGTCCATTCGCCCTCCTTACACACAGGACCGAATATCCGTCGAAGAATTTTTCGAAGGAGCCCAGTATCAGCTCTCCCTCTTTGCTTATCGTCCAACACGTGGTGCCTTCAAGCAGGACTAACAGTACGTGGGTTTTGTAAAGCGTGCACTTCGTCTTTCGTGTGAAGAGTTTTGAACCCATATTGTGGCAACCCGAAGCCTCCACTTAGATGTTGTTCGTGGGATTAATGTTTGCACCAAGTTGCTATCAACAGTGGCGTTTTGTCCCAGCAAGCTGACAGATCATTCATTGTTTGTTGATAGCATGAATTTGGTCTTGTCCTCGTTTACTTGAGAGCCAACAAGTTTTGCCTGCTCTTCAATTACCATGAAAGCCTCTAAAATGGTCAATTGGGACCAGCCAATGTTGGCGATATCATTGGCATACCCTCGAAATTGGACAGATCTGTTGAAATTAGTGCCTTCATTGCTAACACCTGCCCTGCGCACTATTTGCTCCAGAACGACATTAAGAAATCACACCCTAGCGTATCTCCTTGCCGAAACCCTGCGCATGTTTGAAATAGTTTGGAAGAGCTTTTCCCTATTTGTACATTGCATCGCGTGTTTTCAAATGTCACGTGACACAACTAAATCAGATTTCCCGGGATCCCTTTTAGTCATCGTCATTTCTGAAGAGCTTCTGACGATGAGTACTATCATATTCGGCTTTGAGATCGATAAATATGTAGATGGTGAGTTTCGACTACAAATTCGTTAGTCTTTTTCAGGATTTGCCTGAGAATGAATATTTGGTCTAGAGTCGCTCTGCCTGGCTGAAAGCCCCACTGCTAGGTGCTTGGTGATATGCAAAACGGCTTAAGATGCTTACCTTTGCTGTTTCGAAGAGCCAGTGTTCCGGTTTTAAAGCCTGCAGCCAGTTGCTTGGCTTTTTGATAAAGCTTCCTGGTGAGCTGATGGGGAGGCTGCGTATGCCTTCTTTTTAGTCAGGATCTTCTTCTCCTCTCTTCTCCTTTCTCTGTACTTCTTGACAGATGTCAATTGTTGACCATGTCTCGTAAGCGATGTAAACTTTGGTGAATTCTCCTCTTTTCCTGGCATAAGTACCCAAAAGCTTTAGTTTGGGCGTTTTTGGGCGTTTCATCACCATAAATGTCACGGCGATCCGGTAACTATCGAAAGGTGATAGTTCTGTGACCACCAGTGGCCCTTTTTTCCATTTTGTACACTCTTTAAGTAGTAGAGCGCTTTTGGCCGCCAACTCCTTCCTGAACAGATCGAGTGGGGTAAGTGTGAGGAAAGTTTCTAGGGCTACGTGTGGCATGGTTCTCATGGCACTAGTTATGCCTATACATGCTAGTCTCTGATTTTTGGTCATGACTTTAAGATTGATTGCCTTAAACCAAACCAAAAAGGCGTACGTCACAATAGGCCTTAAATGGATGCACACATCCAATGAATGGTTTTGGAGCTGGGTCCCCATCTCTTGCCAAAAATTCTATTGTAAGTATGTGAAGAAGGCTATTACAGCTCTTTTTCTCTTCTCATTGATGTTCTCTTTCCAGTTAAGTTGACGATCGATAGTTAAACCAAGGCACCAGTTACATGAAGCGGGTGCGTTCCATTTATAGAGGCGGGATTTATGATTGGAACAAGTTCCGTTTCAAGTGTGTTGACTTAACTTGGCTCTTTGGGCTACTGGCCCAATCACTGAGCTTGTCAAGGATTGCTTGTAGGAGCTCGCCAGAGTGGGAACAAATTTTCCTGATGTCATTATAACTGTATCATCAGCGTACGCCATAACTTTGACGCCACTTTGTCCCAATTTAACTAAATACTGGTTTACGACAACGAGCTAGAGCAGGGGAGATAAGACTCCTCGGGGTTGGTTAGTAGCTTATTGTTGTTTCGGCTGCCTCTTTGATAATAGAGAGATACTGGGACCACTGGTTGTTGGTATCTGTTGCAAGTGAACGCCCAGCGGAAAGCTCTGGCGACTCCAGGTAACTGCTAAGGCGACCAACATCGAATTTCTTCTTTAGGGTGGTTCGTAGTTTCTTTTATTTTGACAGTCAAGTTCACAACCTTGCCGCAGCAAGGAAATGATCAGATTAAACGTTTGCCTCTTGAAAAAAACGCATGTTAGGCATATTTTCCTTCGATTAACACATGGTCGATTTGCAGAAATAAGTTCTGTTCTTTTATTAAACTCGAGCATTCTAAATTTGAGGGCATACCTATATAGATCCTAAAAAGTTGAGCAACCTTTGTCTAAATCAAGACTGAAAATCAAGTTACTAAAGATCAAAAATAAAACTGGTCCTAATGCTAAACCTTGGAATACCTTTTCAACTCTAAGCTAAGATTAACTTTTGCTCTTTAAATTTTATCAGAACAATGTGCATGTCTTCGGAAAGAAATGCTAAAAATTTTAAATAATTTTAGAACAAAATTTAAATAAATAGTCATTATTTCATTAATTCATTCTGCCTTATCGCAAATAAATTTTCCCCCAGATTTTTTCCCCCGTGTGATACTCTCCAATCGTAAACAATATTCGAAAAAAAGAAAAAAATTCCTAGGAAAAAAGTAGGTATCGCAAATTTTTTTTCCGGAGGAAAATTTGTGATTTTTCCCTGGAAAAAATTCATTTAAGTTTAGCTGGAGGATTTTGAAAAAATAACACGTAAGTTTTTCTTTTACCTTTTTTATTCCAGTTTTGTCTGTTTATTTAAACATTTTTTATCTTCCGTGATATCTTAAGTGATACATTTGGGGCAGATCTCTCTCTCTAAAGTTAATTATACTTCTGCCAAGACTTCCCTGAAGCTGGATTGAGCCACCTTTTTGGTAGCCACCTTCTGCAAAAAAAAACGCGAGCATGCATTTAGTTTGACGATAGAAGATATGCCAAATGCTTTTTTAATTTAAAAAATGATAAAGGCCAAAACGATTATCCTTCACGCGATCGTCAATGATTTGCTTCACGTAACGTCTACAATTTTTTTCAGAATGCAGTCCCCTACAAATCTACAAGCATTAAAAAACTATTAAGTGAGCTTGAAAACGAATACCTTTTTCTATCCCTTAAGTTTCTTCGAATTCTGTTTAGGTTTCTCCGATCTCTTTCTCCGGTGAATAATCTGAAGGCTATGGTATAGATTTTAAGAAATACCCATCTAAATGCTTCACAAATGTAGGTACATAATTATTGTACTTCATTAATTTATTCACAAACTTTGACAGTTCAATAATTTAAATTCATTCCGGGGGAAATTGTATTCGAGGGAGATTGGCGATGAGAGTATTCAACTCCCGGGAAAAAATAAAATCCGAGGGAAAGCTATCTCCCTCGGAATTGGCGATAAGGCTGATTGTTTCTTCTGTTTCAGTAGCCTTAACTGAAAATATACCTCAGTTTCGAAGAAAGCTCGTCACAAAATCATGAAACCTTCCTAAACCAAACCATAGCAAAAGAACAATTTTCAATTCAATTCAAAAGAATCTCAATATTTTAGAAAATGTTCCTCAACTTCAACAAAATGCATATTAAACTAATTAATTTAAAACCATACCAACTTCTCCAAATACTATTTCTCTAAAACACTTCAAACTCCTTCATTGTATTATAAGTTTCCACAGTTTATAATTATTCCATTTCCATTGATTTGATTCTCTCTACGGGACGTGCATTTTATTTATTTTTATTACCATTAAATCGAATAAATCCATCACGATTAAGAATTTCGTTAATTTGGTGATTAAATTTCAACAAAACTTGTTAATAACTACCAAACATTTAAATACATTCTCCCCTTCCATTCCATGGGCGAATGGTTTAATTTTCATTATGTTCCAAAAATTAAAAGCCCAAACACTTTTCAGTGATGGAAATTAACCCCAAAATTATGGCCCCATGACACGCCATAATGCCGTGCCATCATAGAGCATCAAACAAGTTATCGTATATGGCCCAGCCTCTGCTGGTTTATACAGAATCGAGATGTCAACTAATTACATGATGGTCTAGGTCTAGGGAGTAACATAAACAAATTGAACTTGACCAAATGATATTCAAGCGATGGGTCCCCAGCGATAAACACGCGGGGAGCTATATCGTATTTTCACACTCTTATCGGCGGTTCTAATCGAAAACGATCATCAAACGTGGTTTTATTAACAAACTGATTTCGTTAACGCTTTGGCTGTCCATAGCTGAAGCTGTTAGCTGTGCTAGCTGATGGGCTTCAGTTTGATTGAAAATTCAAATTTTGAAATGAAAAAAAATTTAATATAAATATTTTTCGGTTTCGGTATTATACGGAATGTGCTCTGCTCATCACCGATGACAGTTGATGGGTCTGATGTCATCGGGGCGCAAGATAAGGGATCTTAACGTTTATACTTAACGACTCTTGTATGGAACATTTATTGCTGTTTGAATGGTTTTTAGAATAAAGGATTAAATTGGGCTGAATATATTAATATTTTAGTGCAAATTACCGATAGATATAACTTCAAATGTCAATCGGGCTTTCGAATATAAACAGAGAGTGACAGTTATGTGCGATATGACATCGTTTGATTTTGGATTGAAAGTTTGGACAAGTCTTTCTTTTCGAATTAAGTTGTTGACAAGTTTTATCATAAATTTAAAGCACAGAAGCGGTATATGTAGTGCTTGTAACGTGTGCCGTGTGCAAATGGTAGACTCGAAGAAAATCAAACCTGATCTAGAAAAGAGACAGATTCTAAATTATGGAAACTTAAAAACTCGGGTCGTGGATAGTCAAATTTAAACTGCAATTTATGTAGCATATTTTAAAATTTCGAAAAAAAAAAATCGAACAAGAACTATAGAGTCATCCAGGAAGAGGTGCTTGTTGTTGATTTTTTTTAATTATCTTTTTTATGGAAATCAGTGTAAGATCAGGCGCAGGGTAGAGGTCCCAAAGTGTTTCAGATGTTTGGGCTACAGACACTTACAAACATATTGCGAGGGACCAGACAGAAAGAAAGATAAGGACTATGTTTAAGCTGCGGAAACAAGTAGCACAAAAAGAGCCACTGCAAGTAAACACCAAAGTGCTGCCTATGTTCAAGCCATCAAACTCCCCCGCCACAGTAAAAAAACGCGCCAGAGACAGGAAATATCAAGTTTTCCGGTAGGCCCTCGAAAAAAACGAAAAAGGCCTCCTCAAAATGACTTCATAGTTTTGCAGGCGAGCACAAGAGTAAAACAGCTGATAATCTCCCAATTAAAGTTATAGGTGACGTACAAGCAGCATCATTATAACTAATAAGCAAACAGTACACCAACAAGGAGGAACAAAAGTGGATCTCAGTTTCGTTATGAGCTGCCACCTTCTGGGTTACAGACAAAATTATTACTATTACAAAAAGAGGGACAAAGGCTTTGCCTGGATACAATATGAAACCCTAACTGTAATCAGTAGGTAACTATCTAAGCCCAAATGAAAGAATGGACGAGAATTCCGACAAAAACTTGAGGACCTGGAAGACTTCATCACTGAAACATGAAGGGAAAATCATAGTAACCGGAGCTTTCAATGTTAGTGGCCAAGACTAGGGTAATCCAAGCAAGGACCCACGAGGAAGGTACATAAATGAAAATGAAATAGTAACAAGACGTAGGCTAAATGTAGCAAACGCAGATACCCCCACCTATAGAAGATCAGGACACATCAAAGGCTCTATACATATAAGCTATCCTTTGCGACAGACAATGCATTTTGTCAAACAGCACGGAACGTCAACAGACTTAATGTCGAAATACTGAAGAAAACGAAAGGAAATGGAAAAAAACACTTTACTTGAAGTGGAGGGTCCCATCGAAGAAAAAGTTGAACCTACAATGCATCTTATACCCGAATGGCATGTGATGCTGCAATACCCCAAAAAACAGCTCCAATGAAATAAGAAAGCCCATCTTCTGTTGGTCAGAGGAAATAGCTGAACTTAAAAAAAAAAAATGCCTGCATATGAGGCGAACAGCCAGAAAGAAGAAGACAAGGCGACCATCTCCAAGATTACCTCGAAGAGTTCAGATTCAAACTCACGAGCTCCAGGAGAGCTTTAAGTTCAAGCCATAAACGGAAGTGGGAAAAACTTCAGCCGTATGTCAACAATGACCCCTGGGGACTAGGTTACAAAATCGTCATGCAGAAGCTCAGAGTGCAGAAAACTACAGGATCCCTAAGCTCCGAAAGATGATCCATATTGTGGACATCACGTTGTTCCCGGCTCATACCATTAGACCACCTTTCATCCCTACGAGCCCAAGACTAGATAGAGAAGCGTTCAGTGAAGAAGAACTGAAAACTGCTGGTAGTCCGAATAAAAACCAATGACTTGTACTCATTGGTAAAAAATAGAGGATGACCGGACTCCCCGTCCGCATACAGATCTCTGTGCGCGCTGGATACAATAGGAAAGCTTCTAGACAAACTATTGCAACCACGCCAAAAAGCCATGATGCAAGAAAGGGAAAACTTGTCTGAAGGACAATAATGAATTCAGGAAAGGCCGCTCTACAAAAGATAGAAGCAATAAAAAAACCTAATTGGAGGGTCAGATATGTTGAGTGCACTTGGAAAAAGATTCCACATCCCGCAGTATTTATTGTGGATGTTAAAAGGGTATTCAGAAACTGCGAACTAGTCTCAGAAACGACATAAGGACTGAAACAAGAGGAAATCACCACCGGCGCACGCAAGGATCTATTCCTGTACCACCCCTTTGAAATATTTCCTACGAGAGAGCTTCTCTGTATGGAGATGCTTGAAGATTCCTTCCAACTCGGCTACGCAGATGACATTACCATGGTGATAATAGTAAAAGACACCGAAGGCGCTACAGGGAAAACTGCACCAAGTCATGAGATGAACAAATTTCTGGATAGAAGAACACGGGCTGTCTCTGGGCTCTGAAAAAAATGAAGTAGTACTTCTACCGAAAAGATGAATTGCCACGATAGATAATCAACTTCCACGTCGAAACCAAAGTTATAACGAGCGCAAGAGCGCGATGAAATATCAGGGAATTAGACGCGATACAAAGTGGAGTTTCTTGACAACAGATACGGTCTGCCACGGAACGTACTTCAAAAACCACAGCAGTCTTGTCCAGATTGATTGCATATATATATTCGAGGCCCAATAGCAAGCAAACGAAGACTCCTGATGTCTGCAACTCATGCAATTCTCCTATAGCAAAGTATGAGCAGACGGTCTTCAACAGGTGAAATACAGGAAGCAGATGGCAGCAGTACAAGGAGTTGGTTCTCTACCTCCTATCGCAAGGTGTTGGAGCCAGCCACTCTCGTAATTACAGGAGTGTGTGATGCCAATAGATCTTCTATAAATGCAAAAAATGTACGTATAAAAGAAGAAGAAGGAAATTGGAGTGGAAGGTGCTATATCGGAAGCAGAGCATAAGTGGTAAGAACGATGAGACACAAAAAACAGAGGGCGCTGTACTGCGAGGCTCATGGGTAACTGGGCTCATTGATAAAATCGAAAGCACGGTAATGTGACCTATTACGTCACCAAGTTTCTCACCGGACATGGCTACGTCAACACTTTCCTACTACATACATAGGGTTGGCATAACAAGGAGCCCCTCTTGCCAATAAGGAGACTTCACCATGGGTGATGTCTATCACACCGTCTTCGAATGCAAATAATGGGAACGCGAAAGCTAGAAGGAACCATCCTTCAACCCAGATTACATAGCGCAAAAGATGCTGGAAAATGAGCAGCGATGACAGCAAATCAGCGCCGCATACTTGGTCCCCATCCTGAAAAATTAAAAAAACCATCAGAAGAACAGGTAGAGCGGGATACTGTTAAACTCACTATATAAACAAGCCCACCACTTGGAGGAATGTTCAAATGGTTTCGGGAGGGAGGGGTGGTCCGTTTTTTAGTTTTATCCGGTTTGCAAGAAAAAATATCTGCCTATAAAAGCATGTACGGCACACGGGGATGGTCAATGGGTCAACGCTATCACTTTATGTTGCATTAAGCATTTCTCCTTTTTAACCCATGGGATTTAAAAAAAATCGGAATGATTTAAAAATTCTATACGCCTTTTCTGCTGGCTCCACGCAACATTAAGACTTTTTACTGACAATTTAAGTCCGGTGTGGTGACACGTCCAAGTGATAGGTATCCTACGGGAAGCTAGAATTTCCTTTTTCAAGCCTATCTATATCAAGATAGTCCTATGCCGCCAACTTCAAGGATCGAGAACCAGTAGAGGAATTGCTAGGAAGCTATCAGAGATGCCACCTCTGACGTGCTGGTCCTCGCACGACCACCACAGTGAAACCCCTGGTTCAATGATGAGTGCCAGCAAGAACATGCATCCAACCAACAGGCATACAAAGCGGCAATGCATATAGAAGGACCATATCTGCTCGTGAGCTCTACGAGCAGAAGAGGAGAGAGGAACATAAACTTCTAAGAAGGAAAAAGAAAGAGCATGAGAAGGAACGAAGTTCGGAAGTTCTACTTAAAAGTAAAAACAACCTCCCTGGGTAACAAGTCCCGAACCGAAGCTTGTAAGGATGATCAGGGGAACATCTTGATAGAATCGCAGTCAGTGCTGAGGATATAGAAAAATCATTTCTGCATATTGTATAACGGCGATGAAGAACCGAAATCCGCTACCATGCAGATTGCACCATTCAATCTGGACAATGACGTAGGCCAACAATTCCGTCCACCCGATCTGGACGAAGTGAAGATAGCTATGTTTAAACTTAAGTCCAGTAAAACTGCTGGAGCTGATGGCCTTGCGCCTGAGCTATTCAAGTGGCTGGCGATGAATTGGTTATTGGTTAGGAGTATGCATCAGCTTATCTGCAAAATATGGTCTGAGGAAAGCAAGCCCGATCTTCAAGAAAGGTGATCCTCTGGACTGCACTAACTACAGAGGCATAAGTCTACTTAATATCGCCTACAAGATCTTCTTTGCCGTACTTGGTGAACGCCTCAAGTCATTCATCAACAACTTGATAGGTCCATATCAGTGTGGCTATAGGCCAGAGAAGTCCACCATCGACCAAATTCGCACTACGGCAGATCTTGGAAAAAGTCCAGAAGTTTCAAATCGGATTTTCATCGATTTTAAGGCCGCATATTACAGCATCTATGGAGACGGGCTATATAGAGCAATGTCTAGTTTTGGCATCCCTCCCAAACTTATCCGTTTGAGCAGGATGACGATGGAGAATGCATGCTGCTCCATCAAGGTCGGCAAAGACTTGACCGACACCTCTGATGCCAAAAAAGGTTTTAGGTAAGGTGACGCGCTATCATGCGACTTCTATAACATCGTTGTTGCAAGAATAGTGCAAAACTCTCACATCAACACTAGAGGCACAATCTTTCAAAAGTAAGTCCAATAACTCACTTACGTCGACGATATTGACATAATCGGATGCACAAAGCGTGATGTCAAAGGTGCTTTCGTGAGAATTGAGAAGGAAGCGAAGATGATGGGTTTAACGGTGAATGAAGGCAAGACAAAATATATGCTGTCAACAAGAAAGGACACCCAACAGCTATAATTTTGAGGAGCTTCTAATTTGCCCACCTATAGGCTCCGCTATCAACTCAGCGAATGATACCAGTGCTGAGATCAAACAAAGAATTACTCTTGCTGTCCCTGAATAAGACGCGTATCATCCCGGTCCTGATGTATGGTGCAGAGGCATGGGTATTATTAACGTTGGATGAGAACGCTTTAGTGTGTTTTGAATGTGCGTGAAGTTAGCACCGCCATTTTCGATTTTCAAAAAAAAAAAAGCTATGCAAGAAATTAAATCAAGAGTTTCTTAGCCGGTACTGTTGTCGGCAATGTCGGGGAGCAAAGCAAATGAATACATTTTTAACTTCACTTTAAAAACTCTATGTTAAATTTAATTGTTTCAAGAACAAAAACTACTTTTTCACAAATTAAAAAATTATTTTGATTTTTGAGTGTCAAATATGACATTTCAACCTATCGCCTTCCAATGGAGATTCCAGCCAGAGTAGTTCGGGAATTGAACTTTGCGTTCAGTTACATGCTGGCTCTACTAGACATAAGCCATGCTGTTACATGCTGGCTCCACTAGACATCAGCCATGCTTTGACTATAAACATGTCCAGAAAAAAACCAATGGAGGCAGAAAAATCCATGTCTTGACGACGAAATGTCGAAGAAAACCAACTTTTAAACATAACATGAGCACTGTTCAAAGCTTGGCCATGAGATTTGATTTTTCACGTGCGTGTTAGTTTTTTTCTGGTTTTCGTTGTTTCTCGAGGTATCTGAATATTAAAAAAGTCTGTTTACTGTTATCTGGAGTCTAAAATGCGTGTATTATTGCAAAAGATAGAACTAGGGTGGTGACAGAGAAATGAAACGACATGACATATAATTTGCCCAGCGAGAATAAATCTGCTGATTGTTGATCGTGGTTGGTTGTGTTGTTGGACATCTGTATGCCCTGTGGAGTCGAAGTGTTACAGAAACCAGATTTTTTCCAGAGGCGATAAGTCCCCTATTGCACGATGATTCCTTGCGGCTGACGTTACAGCCCTTCGCAAAGTTTAGTTTTGGCCATAATAAATGCAATTATGCGAATTCTTGTGTTTTCTTCTTGGTTCTTAGTAGAATTTTTTGAGCACAACGCAGCACAGCTTTTTTTTAAAGAAATTTTGAAATTTCGCAAAAATTTCATTCGTAAAATTTGCAAGTTTGCGAATTTCTTAAAAATATTTACGGCACAAGGCAGCACAAGTTGAACACAAAACAACACAACTTTTTTTTTGAAAATCGAAAATGGTGGTGCTTACTTCACGCTACAGCCCTTCGCAAAGTTTAGTTTAGGCCATAATAGATGCAATTATGGGAATTTTTGTTTTTTTTTTTTGGTTCTTGCAATAATTTTTTGAGCACAATGCAGCACAACTTTTTTTTGTACGAAATTTTGAGATTTCGCAAAAATTTCATTCGTAAAATTTGCAAATTTGCGAATTTTTCAAAAATATTTACGGCACAAGCCAGCACAAGTTAAGTACAATACAGCACATTTTTTTTTTTGAAAATCGAAAATGGTGGTGCTAACTTCACGTGACAGCCCTTCGCAAAGTTTAGTTTTGGCCATAATAAATGCAAATATGCGAATTTTTGTTTTTTTATTTTTGGTTCTTAGTAGCATTTTTTGAGCACAATGCAGCACAATTTTGTTTTTTAAGAAATTTTGAAATTTCGCAAAAATTTCATTCGTAAAATTTGCAAATTTGCGAATTTCTTAGAAATATTTACGGCACAAGCCAGCACAAGTTGAGCACAATCCACCACATTTTTTTTGTTGAAAATCGAAAATGGCGGGGCTAACTTCACGTGAGAGCCCTTCGCAAAGTTTAGTTTTGGTCATAATAAATGCAATTATGCGAATTTTTGTTCTTTTCTTTTTGGTTCTTATTAGCATTTTTTGAGCGCAATGCAGCACAATTTTTTTTGAGAAATTTTGAAATTTCGCAAGAATTTCGTTCTTAAAATTTGCAAATTTCTTAAAAATATTTAAGGCACAAGTTGAGCACAGTACAGCACAACTTTTCTTTCGAAAATCAAAAATGGCGGTGCTAACTTCACGCTAAAAAAAATGGGTACCCTCTAAAAACCAAACCCTTGGTACGATTTTTTTTTTAATACGGAACATAGCAGCACAAGCTGGGCACATTACAGCACAACCTTTTTTTTTTGAAAATCCTAAATGGCGGTGCTAACTTCACGCACATAAGTTTTGAGAGGAAAATTCTCCAGTTGATTTTAGGTCTAGTCTGCATAGATAAGGAATGGAGAAGAAGATATGACAAAGACAATGAACTGTTTGGGCTGTACAGTAACACCAACCTAATCGCAAAAGTGAAAAGCCAACGACCGAGGTGACTGAGTCAAGTAAAGCGAATGGGCAACAATGCTCCGATCCGTAAAGTCTTTCAATCCAACCCAGTGGACGACGCTGACGCAATAGAGACAGCTTAACAGCTATTTAACAGTTGGCACACGCAAGTGGAACAGGACCATAAACAACTAGGCGTGTGAAGCTGGATACAGCTAGCTAGACCGAGCCAGCTGGAAGAATCTTTTGAGTGAGGCTTTGGTCCACCGGGCTGTAGTGCCAATAAGTAAGTAAGTAAGTTTGAGCTTTAAAGCAGCTCAAAATTGATGATAATTTTCATCATAACATTATTTTTTGGCTTAAGGCGGCTGTCTTATTTAAAGCTAAAAAAAAAACAGGAAGCCAAATAAAAGCCAATGGATCCTAAACGTATGACTTTTAGGAATGGCAGCATTAGGTATTTGCCCACAATGTTGGAAGAAATGTTTCATTTTCTGAATAGTGCTACCGTGTTTTGCTTTTATGGTAGAATCCTCTGTACATTTTCTGCTAATTTTTGACAAAAGATTATTAATTAGAAAATAACCAAAAAATCTTCTGTTGGGTAGCAGCATGAGTCCGAAATCGTAGCAAAGGAATAACCTCGATTTTGATACAGGACTAGAAGTAAAGCTTCTAAAATCAATTTGGATTCAATATTCAAGGCCATTTAGTATTGGAAGCCCCAGCCTATCGTTGCTGCATTACAAACCCTTTTCCCAATCCCAAAGTTTATAAATGACGCTTACAAACTTCATGCAATAAACACATAATTTACATTTTGTTCTCAGCACTATTTTGTTTTTCAATTCCGCAACAAACCCTTTGAAACTCATTCAAAAATCAATGCAAAACCCAATTATGTATCCTTTTCTCATCAATTGCATTCAATATTGTTACACATCCGATAATAAGTTTCAATATTCCATCCGACACTACACCACGACCCCGAAAATCAAAACCATTCCCAAAAAAGCACAAACTCCCAATCTGACCATATTCGATTATCGACTACGAATATTAAATGTAATGGTGGGTCCGAGTCGTTTACGGTTGCACAGCTCACTCATTTATTTAGATTTGAAAGTCCCCAGATGCCCATATCTGTGAAGTGCACAAATGTATACCATATACTGCCAACAACAACCAATTCACACCTTTTTCTGGGACAAACACCGAGGCAGAGAAGAAAAACCCCACCAGCATCAGCATCAGCATTCAGCATCCACCATCGCATCGGCCAAAGACTCTATCTCGACACGATGGACACAACAAGGTCTCCTGATTCACTCGTTACCTGGGCGTATATGGTAAAATGGATCTAAATTTCCCCCACGATTACCTTTGGCTTGGAATGTGTCTCCGAGATTGAGTTTGAACTGGACCTCTGTTGGCCCTCCTCGAGGTTTATCCCTAATTTACACTCCCCGACTTGGGTGGAGGATGCGATGACGACGTCTTCTTTATATCACACCTCGACCGATATAGAGGTGCGAATTTTCTGCTGCGTTGCGTACCTCTATGTTCATCGCGGCGAGAACTCTAAGCGTCTTCACACCTTTTCGGGGGAGCTGGCTCGAAAAGCTGCAGCAGCAATGCAACGGCGACGCAGAAGGGGAAATCTAAATATCTTAATCCGAGCATTTTTCCAGAGCTCTGCGTGATTTAATTCTTTTAAACTTTGTTAGCACTCGGATGGGTGATGCTGTGAGCTTCTTGATGGAATCGCCGATTAGGACTCCATAAACCGACAAAAACATGACGTGAATTGAATACGTCGCCGTCTTCGTCGTCGGACAGTGTGCACTCCATTCGCGATGGGGTGACGCAGCGGTGACAAGGTGGCTACTTGTTGGTCGTGTAGGTATTGTGGCGGCTGATGGAGTCCGCATCCGGGCTACAGGAAGGGAATTCATTTCGGGCTCGTTAGGCTCGAAGTGTGGTGTTTGGTGTTGTGCTGCTGCCCGATCAATGCCGTACGCGCGATGTGCTGCCGTTAAAGTGGATCACGACACCAAGCGAAGTTAATCTTTTGTTTAACAAGGAGCGTTGTCGGTTTTCCTCTTCGTCTCATTGCTATCATCGTAGTCGGCTAGTCCCTTTGGCTCTGGGATTTAGATTCGGATACCGGGGCTGGGGCTGAGACTGAGGCTGCCATCGTCGTTGTGTCTGCCTCTGTTTCTGTTTCGGTTTCTCGAATGCTCTGCTCGCCTGCCCTTTGCCAAGACTAGTGATGGTGACGATGTGAGCTCAAGATGACGCGAATGACAATGACAGTCGGATGGACCTGGACCGTACCTATTCCTCGTGCACTCGCCTCCGTGTGTGCCAAGTGGTATTTCTTTTTGCGGCTTTATGGTAGTCTCGAGGATGGATTTCGTCGTTGTTGTTTCTGAAAGGCCAAGAGGAATTCCCTTAACAAATTGTCGTTGAATCTGTTTTGCCTTGGTTAATCCGTTTTAAATTTAAAATTCGGGATGATCGCTTAAGGTCCAGGGGTGAAAAGGGATAGAGTTTTATCTTGCAGACGATATACTGCTTCCAAACCACTTGGGGAAACATACCTAAATGCATTGAATTCGATGAACGCTTGTCTTATTGCTGAACTGGAATGTTGTTTCCAGATCGAAAAGGATTCTAGAAAATTTTGTTCCTGTTGATGCTGTTATGCTGTTGCTGTTGCTATTGCTGTTTCTGTCGTGTTTACTTTTTTATTGCTTTTTTGGTCATTGAAATAGATTCGCTATCTGCTAATTGATCAATTGGTCCAGGTTATTGCAAACATGTAGCCCATAGTATGCATATGCTTGCAAGAAATGTGCTTTGTAAATTTGTTTTGTACGTATATATTTGTTAAGTGTGTTTGTTGTTGTGGTGTAGGAACCTGGCTAAGCAGGATTTTACTAGCCTAAATGTTGTCAATTTCGAGCTGCTAATATGAATAAATTCTTCTAAAGTGCTGAAACTCTTTAGCGTTATCGGTTTCATCGCACACCTTCGGCATTTGCTGAAATACTCCGTTGAGACTCCAATAAGACGTAATCAATGTTATGTATTTATAAACCAGTCTCATAAAATTTCTTTAAAAACTTACATGCAACAAATGTAGTTGACATTATTTTTAACAGTGGCGTACGCAGGGGGGCCCTAGGGAACTTAAACCCACCCCAAGCAAAATGACATGCTTTGCTTAGATATCTAATTATATGGAAAATGAAATTTACTATTTTTTGTTCAAATTTCAGTGGTTATTTAAAATATTCTTAAATTTTAATACAAAAAAAAACACTTATACTCGTCAAAAACTTAACGGAACAAGATTTTTCCTTGCGATATATAGGTGAGTGCTATATGAAAAGTTATGCTTTCGTACAGAAAATTGAACTCGAGATTTCGCTCAGAATTTGTATATAGGGAAGATGAAAAAAGTGTGTCTTACAATTCTGTCTGTCTACCTGTCTGTCTGTCTGTTCGGCTACACCCTAACGGCTGGATCGATTTTCTCCAAACTTGGTACAAAAGGGTATTTGGTGATTCTGTCCACAGATTTTTTTTCTTTTTTAGAACTAAAAACAACGGTACCTGCCACACAATTTTTTTAGCATAATTTAACAAAATCTCATTGTTCTCTAAAAAGGCTCCACAACTTATTTTTCAAAAAAAAAATGGTTATTAATGGTACCTCCCAAAGACCAATTTTCTTACTTTCGATTTTCTTCAAAACGGTAGGTAGATACTTCTGATTTCAATAATTTGTTTTTATACAAAACTTCTAACAAATTTGAACACCAAATGTTTTAGAACACTATTTTTGTTTTTATTTTTAAAAAATGTTTCAAATTTTTGTTTGAAAATCAAATATTTCGAATTGACATGATAGATTTTTTTTTATTTTAAATTTTCTCATTATCAGCTTAACGAATTTAAGAAGTAATTTTCTTGACTTTTAATAAAAAATAAAATTTTTTCATTAAATAGTATGAGTTACAAATGAATAAGCGCTTTGGCTTAGCCGTCAGTTCGAGTGGCAAAAAATGTATGTTTATTATTAATTTATAATTACAAAATTTTACTATGAGAACTCAGTGATAATAAGATTACTGAATTTTTGGATGGATTTTGCATAAGAGCAGAAAGATTTCCAATTTGTTTCATTTAAAATGTTGATGGTTTCAGTCATTGTGAGTGTTTTTTTCCCGAAATGTGTAAGTCTTTCATGTTTTGTTTTAAAACTGGGAAAATGCTTATACATAAAGTGAAATACGTCTTCCTTCGCGTACAAATTACAGAGTGCAGAATTGATTGGAACTGCCGTTGTATGGAATGCCGTTTAAGTGTAGTTGCTCATCAGATTACCTGATAGCTTATATCATCACAAAAGTAATTTTTGGTAGATAGGTTGTAATTGAGCTGCGAATAGATAATTCGGCTTTCAGATTGCGGGCTTCATCAATTAGGTTATTTCGAGCTGTATCTTCTCGTAGTTGTATAACGATTATAGATCTTTTTTAAGCTGTTCCAAGTTCTGATTATTCCATAGCAGGTTTACTCCATAAGTTAAGGCGATGTGCTGCCATTTCATCATCCACCATTCCCGGTTTCTTATCTCATACATCAGCATTTTGTTCGAAAGTCTTTTTTTTTAGCAATTTTTAATATAAAATAAGCTTGACGCTTTAAGGTGTATGTAAACAATTTTCGCAAACCAGTTTCCAGATATAAAGCGTAGTTTGGCGTATTTCGTGGCAAATTAAAGAGTTTTTTAAAAAAGTTTCTCTAAAATTTCTCCACCTCTTCAAATTCATCTATTCCCCAAATTTAGGCAGCATAGCTGAAGAATAAAAGACCAAAATTAACAACATTTATTTTGAACGAATTCGATAAAACACCAATACCAGGGTCAGGGCGTATAATAGGGTGGAGTGAAACTCAACTTTATATATTTTTGTTTAATCATAAATAGTGGGGTTGGGTGCCAATAGCCATCAAAAAAGAGCACACAAAATCTTAGCTCGATCAAAAAATATCTTGAGGGTTCACAACGCCCTTGAAAATTTATTTGCTTGTCCCTATAGAATATAAGGGAAATTTAAATTGTTTTGCAACGTTTCGCTGATTTTTTTTGTAAGACCACCCAGAGCTCACCACGTGGAGGTAGCTGCTTTTGAGTTCCGCCAAACACCCTACCCAACCAACCAACCAAATATTCGAGTGCTCTTTTATTCAACAGCTGTTTCCATAGTGAAACTCTTTTTTGCGTTAAACTCGGGCATTATTCTCCTAGCTCTTATAAGCCCATCCCTGTTTTTGTAACCAAAAACTTCAGCTGAAGCTTCGGTAACCAGCTTAACACATCGCTCCACGCTTTGAGTGTGACATGGGAATCGTGGGTAAGTTATATTATCGATATCTCCGCTACTTACAAAACTGGGGATTATGTCATCGGTGAGGAATTTGGTTACAGGTGGCTCTGTAACTTTTACGTCCTGCCAGTTGATTAAGTCCACATAATCATCGGCTTTAAAATTTATTTTAGGAATTACAAATTTTCGAATGTTTAGTTGATTTTTTTCTGCTCGTGCTTTCATCAATCGCCTGAGTGCCAGCTCACGAATCGATTTTTTTGAGTCTGCCATCATAGCTAAGAGCAAGTTTTCCGGATGGGCGTAAAATGAATTTCGTTGTATAACAGGATCAATAATTTTTTTCAGTTTTGGATCCAGATATCGAGACAACGAAATCATTTTCCACAAGTAGTGCGCACCATCTTTGCAAGAAGAATGGCTCTTGATAGCAAACCATACCAGAGCATAAACCCGACCAATAAAATTTGCCAGAATCACCATAATTCTGTTTGCAGCAGTCAGCCAACGAGCGTGTGACAACTTTTCGGGATTCCTCGACAGTAAAGATACTGGGCAGTTTCCTGTGGCTACGGCTTGGCATATATTATGTAGATATTTTTGGTCGCAGTTTAGGTCATTTATATTGGTAATACCTGGTAAATTATTGATTATTTCTGTTATTGGAATAAAGTTTTTCAGTTCCGTCTTTTCACAACATACCATTTGTTTGCCAATAGGTCCAGAGAAGCCATATGGACCTGTTGTGTGACCATCCAAACTTTGCAAAAGATGTCGGAGGGGCAGCTCGTTACAATGTAGCAAACATATGTTCCATTGTAAAAGTTTTTGCAATCTTTCTTCCATCCATCTAACTACACCACCCTTTGAACCAGTATTTGCAACTGTTCCATCGCAACCCACGGCAACAAGATAATACAAGGAAATCTTATTCGCATCAAAAAAACTGCATAATATAGACTCACAAATACTTTTCGATTTTCCATCGCTGGGAGAAAGATGTCCAACATATTATTGTGATCTAGGTTCGTGAACAAGAGAAATATGTTCTTCGATGGAAATTGTATGATATGATTGTTCACCTTCCTTTGACAACATTTTGGTACGATCTTTACGACCGTCAAAATAAAGGCCCCCAAGCCTGGTATTATTCGGTAAAATATTTTTTTTGAAGGCTTTTCCTGACTTCAGACCTCGAGTGCCTTATTTTTGAATGATCTATGACCTTTGATTTGTCTTTTTGTGATATTATGCCAACGTCTTTTAAAATACTACTTGCGATTATAGCCGCATTTCTTTCCGATATTCCTGTTCGATTCGATCACAAGCAATGCCTAAACTAGGTAGTTTAAGTCGCATTTGATTTGTGGTTGGTTTAGATTTTTCCTTTTTAACAGGAGACATTTTGTAGTCACTATATCACTGTCAGTTACCTCAGAATCAGAAATACCGGAAAGATTTTCATCAAAGTTTTCGTTAGGAATACCAGGTTGCTTACTCTTCGGCTTTATTACTTCAGCTCTATCTAGCTTTCTTTTTAAGCTTTTTTCTAGTCCACGAGTAGCAGCCCAATCAATATTTCCGATACGTAATTTCCTCGAAGATCTTTGATCCATTAGAAAATCTTGCTCTTTAAGAGAAACTTTTCTTTTTAGAAGACAGGAACAATGGTGAAATGAATCGCACTGGCAAGAGCATATATCAAAAAGTGTCTCAGAATGACACAAAAATGGTTGCAATTGCAATTTGAAATCTTCCTTACAATAGACGAATGGCAAATAGTGGGCAAAGAAGCCTTATCCCAGACCTCAACCACTCTGTGAGCAACTTTTTCAGAAACTTCATAGACAGTTGGTTCTTTTTTCTTTGCATTTTTAAGCTCGAATACAACATTTAAATATTCTTTAATAATATCTTTAAAAGTTGGCAAGCACGATCCTCTAAATGGTTCTGGCTTCCCAAAAATTAAATCATTTACTTTTTGTCCAGTGGTAGACATTTTCAAATGTTAGCGAAATACCGAATAAAGTAATTACTATATTTTATTTTAGTACTAAATCAAATATTATTTTCTACTGAAGTAAAAGTTTAAATTTAATTCAACTTATTACCGGGGCTCCACGTAAATTAAATTATTTTTTAAGGCCAGCTTTAATTAAGTTAGTTAGAAGGTAGGGATGATTGGATTTTGTTTATATATTAACATTAACAGTCAACAGATTTTCAAGTGGACAACTAAAAATTTGATTTTTAAGTGGTTTTGATATTATTCGAGTAAAATGGTTGAAATCGGTGTTTTTTGTATAAATGGTTTTCATTCGATATAATGCCTTTTGGCTTATAGAGCTTTCACTGTACATAATATGAACACATACTTTCTTTAAAGTTTTCAATAGTTTTGGGAAATATCGTTTAAGGAAATATAGAATCAAAGCTTTAATATAAATGAGCCTTTATATTAATCTAAGGAGCGTTTTTAAAATTTTCAAAAATTTTTCACTCCACCTTAACTTTGGTACATATTTAGATTTTTAAAAATGCATTGCAATGTTGCGTTCGGCAATCGAGGTCGACTTGGATTATTTATAGGTTCTATAAGTTTAAGTTTTTTGTATGCTCGGTTATAATTTGGTACATAACATACATACATAACATATCGTCGCACGTCGGTCGGTTCAAAGTTAAAACTAAATAACCAACTAAAACCACTATTGAAAGAAATTAGATTGAATCAAAAGAGTCTACAAAAATATTTATAGCGAAAGCGTGTTTTTTTTTCACTGAAATGGAAAAATTTTGAACTACTACCTTTGTATATAAAATCTATACTCATTTTAGATAATTGAATTTTTCACAATGGTCATCTTTAAAAATTCGAAAAAAATACTTTTTGATAAGTTAGAGTAATTTTGAAGGGCGGTCATTTTAGATAATTGAGTTTTTCACAATGGTCACCTTTCATAATTCGAAAATTTAAAAAAATGGAAAGGGAATATACAGAAAACAAAAATCAAAAAAAAAAATTTCAAAAATCAAAAAAAAATATTTCTAAGGGTGGTCAAAAAAAGTTAAGGGGTGGTCATTTATGTTCAAAAAATTATCTATCGAAAACATTAATCAAATTTGAAAAAATCGATTTTTGAGGCGCAGCGTTCTTTTGGCCCACTATTTTTCAAAATCGATTTTCTCGAAAACTGTGGGTGGTCAAAAAAAGTTAAAGGGTGGTCATTTAAATGGTCATCTTTTACGAAAAAAAATTGGAGACTTTTGCGGGCCAAGTGAACACAGCTGTCACGAGTTCCACTTTTTCGGAATTTTTACCGGAGAAAAAGCCAAACGGAAAATTATAATTGAGTATATTTACTCGAAAGCCGAACAAAAAATTATCTATTCTACACATAATTCACTTTTAGAAAAAAAGAAAAGAAAATATTTTGCTTCCTCCAAAGATAAAATACCAGTTTTTTAAGGACACCTTCCACCAGATTTCCACAAAATGAAATTTTCCCTCTTCAAATTTTTCCTGTTTTTCCAAGTTCCTCACTTTATCCTTTCTATAGCTTTCCCGAATTTCTTCCTCTTCCTCAATAACTTGTCTTAACATGCTTTTTCACTTTCGAGATAAAACATCTGGTTACTTTCAGAATCACAGTTTTTCCATTAGCCTGGACGGCCTCTTCTTTTTGTCAACCCCAGTACTTTCAGTCAATCAGCGGCCGTGGCTTTCGGTCGCGTCATCATTCAGCTACTCTCCTCCATCTTGCTGGAGAGAGCCAATGCAGTTGAAGAACCGACGGTCCTGCTTACTCGCACTATCTTCCTGGCTTTTGCACTGTCATCATGAAAATCACCGAAAATCACTTCCAGGAGCGGCGAATCCGATGAACGCATCCAGCCATAAACTCTAATTTTTGAACGATGAAAGAAAAGTTTCCGACAACTAAAAAGAAATTTTATCCCACACCGCGATCATTCTTCCCCTCCGAAAGAAATTGAAATTTTAATACCATTATAAAGGGTAGAAACTGGCAGTAATTTTCTACTTTGCGTTATTATCTAAGTCGCTGGGCTTTTGCGCAGATTTGGGGGCGATTAGGGATTAGGGCGATTTAAACTTTGAGACAGCACATCACTCAAGTTTTTCTTGGTGAATTCAAACATGTTTGTATAGGTAAGGTACTGCTTGCATACCTATGTTGCTATGTTATCATGGAAAACCACCTTTCATTTCTCCAATTATTTTCAATAAATTAACCATCAAAGAATACATGGCTAAGAATGCATACTCTTACTTACTTATGTAAAATACCTGCCCTAAAATAAATTTATTTCGTTCCTTAAAAATGATTAAAACACGAATTTCTATAATCATATGTTACACGACTGCAATTAGAATTAAACAAAAAAAAACAATCATTATTCTTCAACCAAAAGAATATCAATAAAAACTCATAAAGTCATAAAAATCATGCATTATCCGTATACCTTCTCCATAATTTGTGCTTCATAGACCCAACAATTAATCAAGTCAGAAATTTTATTTAAAATTCAAGAGATGCGTGCTTCCAATATTCCTCGCTCAAAAGCCTTGCATTTTTACGTCGCTCATATTCGTACCCGTCCATCATGCAACCCAAACAAGCTGCCACTGCCACCAGTTGCATTGTTACAGCCACATCGCGTCACAACAACAATTAGATGTACTTAGCATTTTTAAGAAATTAATCATGTCCCTTAATCGGAATCCAAATGAGACGATATCGTGGAAATTATTAAATTTCACATGAAATGAATAATTTTTTCCGGTGGTGTTGCATTCTTCGTTCGTCCTGCTGCGTGCCTGTGTTCTCCCTCCATCGAATGGACTGACGACTGACCTGCCACACCATGATGGTCAGCCTTAATTCGTATTAAAAATGTTAAATTGATTTCAAACAAAAAGAAACAACGATCACGTATTGGGATTGGGACGCATAATGATGATGATGGGGACGACACATAGGTTTAAATTGTGTGTCCTAGACCCTAGCTAGATGTACACACAGAAAAAAAACGCAATGTAAGATCAACATGACGAATTATTGATTTCGATAAAAAAGATGAATTTTTTAATCAATTGATTTCATTTCGTTTTCATTTTATTTTAACATTTCAAAGCGTTAATTTATGACTTAATCCTGTTAAGTTAAAATTGAAATACAAATAAACAGGAATTTTATTTTATATTAAACAGTTTTCGCTTTGTTTTAACTTTGAAGTTGTGTTAAAAAAAAATGATTCGTATATAAATTCCAAGTTAAAAGAAATTCATGTAAAAAAAAGCGTTTTCATGTTAAAACAAACGGGCAAACACTTAAACAAAGTTTTTTATTTTGATTCAACATGTTTTTTGTTCTAAGGGAAATATTATTAAATCATAACGGTTTCATATACAAATTAATTCATGTGTGAGACCATGTTGAAATAAAAGGATTGAACTCATTTTAACATTGAAATATAAGTAAAATAAAATGATTTACATATCGATACCCTTCCGTAAGAAAGTATTAATCGACCAACATTTGCAAAAAATTAAAGGCATCAACAAAAAACTCTTGTTCAGTTATTTATTTATTTATTTATTTATTTATACTCAAAATCCCTTCATAAATCTGTTTAATACAACAAAATACACAAATAAATAATTAAGCAAGAGGTTTTTAAAATTTTAATTTAAAATTTTGAAAATGTTGCTTAATACATTCTTACGGGAAGGTATTGATATTGATTCCAAGTTAAAAATACCTCAAGCTTACGTTTGGCACTAGTTTTTTGCCTAGCGAGTTGGCCCAGTGGATGAGTGTTATCTCCGTGTGTGGAAGGTTCCCAGTTCAATACTCAGTAAGTATCACAAAGTATTTTTAAAATAAAATAAATATATAATGAATTCCTATACTTTCAGATGGTGATTCAACATGATAATAGTAATGGCTTAACACAATGATAATAATGATTAAACATGATGGTTGTAAAGATTTAATATGATAGTCATGGCGATTCAACATGATGATCGCATCACTTCAACATAATCGTATTGATTCAGCATTCATTTGCTATGGATTCCATTTTTATTTGCAGGTTTTTTCATATTACTTCAAAATGAAAACATATTGATTCAACAATAAAAACAATGTCATTGTAACATGATATAATATTGATTTCTCTTATAAGAAATCATGTTAAAATAAAGCGAATGCTCATTGGAGCAAAAACATTGGCAAAAAATGTTGAATAATTATTGTTTTTGTTGATTTTCCTTCGTTTTTTTTCTGTGTGTAGGAGGATTGAGGACAGACCCTATACCTGGCCTTCGTGTGTCGTGTCTCTCCACTGTTAGACGTTAGAGGGTGCAAATATCTGGGCACATTTTATGAGCATTTAAGATCGTTGTCTATCACACGGATTTCCAGTATGGAGGCCTCCATTAGATGACAGATCGATAAGAGGAGTACCTATGAATGGGATGGCGCGACGAACATGTCCAATTCGTCGGAATAGAGGGTAGGGGCACAACGATTTAGTGGGCTTCTTGGTGCTTGTTGATGTATATTTTCCAGAATTGCTATTGTATTATGAGGAGGAAGTTATATAAGGTACTCCGAAATTGTTCAGTTAATTGGGATCTTTTTGTTCAAGTAAACATACGTGATCTGATTGGATTAAGAGATTTTGAATGAATTCGAAAACAAAAATCTCCAAGATGCATTTTTCATTCATAGATCTTGTGTTGCGTCTATAATAACATCGCGTCATCGTTGGTCGTGATCGCTTTTAATGAGAAATTGGAAGAAATTTCGAATGATTAATTTTGAATTTTATTTTTCAAGAGTAAAGCAGGTCGATTGCGTGATGAAGATAGCGTTTCGATTACGCCCTGTTCTGAGTAATTTTCATTTGTCACTTTCGTTCATCAGATTTGGTTTTAAAATTAAGTTGTTAAAAATTATTATATGGAAATCTTTTATTAGGCGTTACCTAGGAAATAGAGTGACAGTGAGTGTTATTTGGTTTTATAAAATAAAGAAAAATAACTTGACTTGATTTACGGGTAAGCATGTACACGTAATTGAAAATAGTAATGGTTTTTGCACATAATTTTCAGGAAATTTGATTCTCTTATAATAATTTTTGAATAGATAAAAATAAAAAGTATTTAAATAATAATTTTTGAAGGCTTGTTTCTAGATTTCTACAGTAAGTAACTGCAATTGCAGTATTTTTTGAAACTCCGTACTGCTAATACCACCGAAGTACTGTTTTTTTAAGATCTTTTCCATAAATTTGTTTTTATTTATTATAACGTACCTACATCCTTCCCACGTTCTGTTACTCTCGAATCTGGTGGAGAAACGTTGAAAAATTTGAACAAAACTCATGAATGAATTTTGTTTCAGTTTGCATATGTAGTTAATCGAAGAATTATACCGACAGAACGAAGGCACAGGTAAAATAGAACAGAAAGTTCATGCCCACGAGCTACGATGTAGATGTGTTGAAAAACACCTTTGAAATCAGTTATTTTGAGATTTTATTTTCTGCTCTAAAAAAGGCAGCTTAATGAATTTTTGATTTGAAACGAAATATTCTAATATTCCAAACAGGTCAAAATATAATCCATTTGCCGAACAATAAACTATATCAAATCCCTTTGAAGGACCAGCAAAATTCTGGGCTTTTACTTAGAAAAAATGCAAGATATGGAAAGGATGCAAGAGAGTTACCTCAAGAGGAGGCTAGGGGTAGAATGGCAAATTTCAGGATACATCGTAAGAGAGGAAACAAAAAGAGATAATTAAGAGCAGGGAAAAGGGCATGAAATAATAAAAGAGAAGTTAACAGATAGAAAGAGAATGTTTAGAGGAGATGAAAGAGAGGCAGAGAGATAGACAGGGGAGAGGATCATTGTGGAAATAATGGAATGAAGAAATGAAGACAAGAGAGGGAAGAGAAGTAATAGCGTGAATGGATACGAGGGAGTAGGAAGAGAAGGCAGGATAGAGCAGGAGAAGGGAGGAAGGGAACAAAATAAAAGAAAAGAGTCGGCTAAAAGCCGGCATTTTCTGGCTTTCCTAAGTTGAAAATTTTTTTCTTCGCCAAATAAATACATATTTTCTTCCACTTTCAAATCATTATTACAAAAAAGCAGTCCAGTTAATTTCTAGTAAAGGATATAAACAAACTTTCTATGGCTATTTAAAGTGAACTACGTTGGAAAAATACACAGAAATAAGAAGCATTCAAGACACAGTGCTTTCCGCCAAGTCTCCTAGCCTTGTTTGCAGCTCTAGATCGGATTCCATACTTAGCACCCGTAGATAAATTACCACACGAAAAGAAATCCCAAGGATATTTGGGCGTCAGCAAATTCTTGAGTGATTTTGAGGATCATTTTGAAACACCGCCGTACAGACATGTCGAAACTAGACAGAAATAATTGGTGCTGTGCGATTTAAATTAATACGAACTCGCTGAGCGTTTTTAAAAAATTTTATTTAATACAAACAAACAATTAATTTACAATTATTATAAACCCGACGTCTGCTTCTCGCAGTTATCTGGAACAAACTTAAAATATATTTCTACTCTATGACCATCATGGTCTTTGTATCTTATACCAAAAATGCTGGTCAGCATAATAACCTACAATTTATTTAAAAGTATTCATGTTACACTGTCTGCTCCGTGAAGGAATGTGCAGAGTGCAACAGAATCTATGGGAACATAGGAATATTAAAGGATACTCCCATGTAAAGAATTAAAGGTATCCGCTAACCGGATATCTAGAAGTGATGGGGAAGAATGTGTCATATACATAACTTCTCCCCCCTTTAGTTTAAAATTCTCCTGAATTTTATTATTTATTTTTACTTTAATTTTCTTTTGTAACATAAAACCGAAAATAATTAAAACAATTAATAAAATAATTAACGTGAAGTTAATTCCATAAGATATATTCTTATGATACTTTAATTCTTGAATATTTTCAATATTATTTTCATTTTCAAATTTAATTTCTTCCAAAGTAATTTTACTGCTAAAATTGGTAAAACTTTTATTCATTGGATAGTAGAATCGATCTTGAAAAATTTCTTTTATATTTGTCCAGTAATGGTCTAAAATTCTTAATTCACAATTATTAAAATTAATTAACAGATTTCCTGTTACATTTAAATTTCTGTCATCACAATTTTGTGTTATATTGATATTTTTAGCATTTTTTATAACAATGGTTTCATCGTCTATAGTTAAGATATCGGTTTTATTATTTTTTATGAGTTTACAATCTTCTTGGTATACACAATGTTTACTTATTTGTAGTTCATTTAGATATTTGTTTTCTTCATATTTATATGTTACATTATTATATTTAAATATGATTTCTTTTGGGCTATCAATTTCTTCTTTATTTAAATTTGGAATTGGTAAAATAATTTTAAGTTGAATTTGTGCAAAGTCTTTGGGAATTTTTATGGCAAATAACAATAAATTTTCTTTAAATTTAATTACACCCATTTTAATATTTTTCATTTTATTCAAATCAATTTCATATTTTTGTATTTCAATATCAGTTAACATATTTGGATTTATGTGCCCATATCTAGCCGAAGCTATATTACTTTGAATATGATCAATTTTTTCTTTTACAATTTGAAGTTTAAAGTACTGGTCATAAAATAAATTTCTCTTAATAACATTACTTGATACACTATTTAATTGTCCTAATATGACTACTCTATCTTTTTCTAAAACTGTTTTTAATTGCTGAAAAGTTCTATTAAAATGATCGTTTATAACTACCTGTTGATTAATATTACCTATAGCATTATGATTATTTATTTCTATATCAGTAAAATGTTTTTCTATATTAATTCTGTCCTCTTCATCCATGGTTCCAAACAACCATTTAGATGCACTGCCTACAATATTAGCCAGTCCTCTTTTATATCTTTTGTCCTTTGGTAATAAAGTTTGTACTCTGTTTTTTAAATGTTTTAGTTCAGTTCGTATAAGTTCCATGTGTTCTATGTCCAATCCTTGTATATTTGTTGAAATGTTGTCTAAAATGTTTAAGATTTCCTGTGGGCTCACTACGTGAACAATGATGTCTGTTTTTGTAACTATGTCTGCATTGTTTATTTTTATTTCAGTAAAACCGTTCTGTTCCTTTATTTCATTAATTGTCAGTCTTCCTTCAGCTAGTGTTAGCATCAGAGATAGAAATATTGTCATGAATAGCTGCAAATTTGGGTTGTCTTTTAATATTCGTAACATGTATATTAGAAAGTTTACTCTTCCTAAATCTAGGCTGGTGCTTATGCCTAACTGCCTTATAATTTTTTATAAATCCTGTGGATCTTGTTTCTTCATAATTTTCTCTTCTTTTGTTTGCTTTTGTAATGTTGTTTCTCTTAATAGTTTGTAAATTGTTTCTTATCTTATCAAATTCTACTTTATGGAATTGTACATCAGAAGGACCTGTTTTAATAGTTGAATGAATTCTCTCATTATAATTTCTAACTGCCTGTTGAACTATTCTTTTAACTGATACGTTTACTGTATTTAATTTTAAAATCCTACATTTTTCTAGCAAGGTGCTATGAAACCTTTCAACATCCGAATTTCCGGTATGCGAATTGGGTTTAGTAAAATGGATATCAATATTTTCATTTTGTAGAAATTCCTTTATGTGAATTGAATTAAATTCATTGTCTGCAACTATCTTTTTAGGTTTTCCTGCTTTAGCAAAATGACTCTCTAGTTCTTCTACTATTGTTATATGATTTCTATCTGATAGAAAATAGGCAAATCCAAATTTGGAAAATTTGTCAATTATTGTTAAAAAACTACATTTTAAAATTACGAATGTATCAATGTGAATACATTCATTTAATTCCGATGGTGTTTCTGTCAAATTAAGTTTTGGCTTAATTGGTCTGCGATCATATTTCACTTCTTGGCAAACTTCACATTGATTAATTACAATCTGAATTAATTCTAGTAAATTGGGATAGTATATTTTGTTTTTGATTTGATTGAAAGTTTCTTGAATACCTGAATGTAAACTTTCTTTGACATGGTAAATCGAAATTTGTTTAATTGCTTCTGTTTCTATTTTTATATCTTGTGCTCTGTATGAACACTTTATAAATTTTATCTGACTATCGTTTGAGAATAATTCTCTTAATTTTTCTTGTACTACATTATACTTACTATCGCTTAGTTCTGAATAAATACCTGTCAATCCTTTTTTAATAAATCTTCTTAATATATCGTTTAAATTTTGGAAATCGTATTCTGCAATATATATTATTCTTTTACCATGAACTATTTCTATTTCTTGGACTTTATTATTCGTCAAAATTATTTGAGTCTTATATTTGTTCACGATTTCTTCCTTAATCGGAATATGATCTAACAATTCTTCTTCTGCGGAATGAATTGTTGCCATAGTTGTTTCATTTTCATCATCTTCTAAATTAAATAATAAACCTATTTCTGAAACATCGTCTTCATTTATTTTTGAAAAGTTATTATACATACTATTCCCTCCTTCCTCAGACTTAACGTCCTCGTTAACTTCAATTCTGCTTAAGAAATCGGCCACCTTATTATCTTTACCTTTTAAGTACTCAATTTCAAAATTATATTCTCCTAATTTTAGAAGCCACCTTTGATGTCTGGCTGACATATCTTTTCCTTTGTATTTAGCATGTAAGTATTTTATCGGTTGATGATCCGTATAGATTTTAAATTTATTACCGTAAAGATACGGTCGAAAATAACTGACTGACCACATTATAGCCAGAAATTCTTTATCCGTTGCGGAATAATTAATTTCATGCTTATTTAGTGTTCTAGAAGCAAAACACACTGGGTGTCCTTCTTGCGACAGAACTGCCCCTAACGCATATTTTGATGCGTCCGTTGTTAATTGAAACTGTTTCTTAAAATCTGGGAATCTTAAAATAGGATGAGAACAAATAAGGCTTTTAAGTTTCTCAAAAGCAACTATATAGTTTGGATCGGTAGTCCTAAGTTTAGTATCTTTCTTAAGATACTTTGTCATAGGCTGCGCAATTTTTGCGTAATCTTTTATGAATTTTCTATAAAATCCACTAAGACCTAAGAAACTTTTTATTTGTTTTTGGGTTTGAGGTAATTCTAAGTTTTCAATTACTTTAATCTTATCAGGACTTGGTTTAAAACCATCTTCTGTAAGAACATGACCCAAGAATTGAGTTTCTTTTCTCATAAAACTGCATTTGTCTATTTGAATTTTTAATTCCGTAGCTTCTAATACTTTAAATATTGCTGTTATAGCTTGAATGTGTTCCTCAAGTGATGTAGTAAAAATCAGTATATCGTCTAGATATACTACACATGAAACGTTTATGAAATCTCTTAGAATTTCATTCATTAGCCTTTGGAATGTCGCTGGGGCATTCTTCAAGCCGAATGGCATTCTAACAAACTCATATAAACCTTGGGGTGTTACAAAGGCTGTCTTTGGAATGTCTTCCTCTTTTACTAAAATTTGATAATAGCCTTTTGCTAGATCTAATGTCGTAAAATAGTTTGACCTACCCATCTTGTCTAATATGGCGTCCATATTAGGAAGAGGTTGCTTGTCATCTATTGTTATTTCATTTAATTTCCTATAGTCTATGACTATACGAAATTTTTGAACTCCTGAATTATCATTTTTTTTCGGAACGACTATCAACGGACTTGAGTATTTAGATCTACTTTTTCGGATAATTCCTTGTTCTTCCATTTCAGCTATCTGCCTTCTCACTTCTTCCTCATGTTTAGGAGGATACCTATATAATTTCGCATTGATTTGACAATCTGTAGTTGTCTTTATTTCATGTTTAATTATTGGAGTGCTCGTTAGCTTATCTCCTTCTTTAAAAAATAAATTTTGAAATCTTTGTATTATTTTGGTTATAGCTACATGTTCTTCTTTATTCAAATAGTCAAGTTTAAGTCGATTAATTATGTCACTATCGTTTATTGTTTCCAATGTATAAATTTCGTCATATGTATATGGTTTCCCTAGTATTTTTATTCGTTGTTCATTGAGAACTATTGTTCCTGATTCT
Source organism: Dasysyrphus tricinctus (assembly GCA_963921185.1). Classification (NCBI taxonomy): domain Eukaryota; kingdom Metazoa; phylum Arthropoda; class Insecta; order Diptera; family Syrphidae; genus Dasysyrphus; species Dasysyrphus tricinctus. The sequence goes on along the minus strand of CAWUEQ010000046.1, from coordinate 73,644 downwards.
AAGTCGATAAGAGTGTTTAGTTTGTTTAGTATGTCTATACCAATTATAAATTGGTATCGTCTATTTGGTAAGTTTTTAACTTTCCATCTTATTAATGCTCCTTTAGGAAACTGAAGTTCTTCAGGCGCTGGTGTATGCGCTTCAAACTCAATTGCATCCTTACCATTTATGGTTGTAAAATGCATTGGTTTTATTTTGACCCTCTTAAAAACACCAATCCTATCGTCCATAATACTAAGGGTAGAACCCGTATCTATTAAAGCTAAATATTTTTTGTTTTCTATGGTAATTTCTATCGTAGGTAATTCATCCGAGGCTAATTGATAAAAAACTCGACATTATTTATCTCATTGTTATTTTGTGAATTATTTGCCTCTATATTGCCTATAGACATAGGTTCTTCATACCTTTGTAAATTCTGATTTTGAGGTCGATTTTGACCTGAGTTTCCGCTATTATTTGAGCCATAATAATTTCCTGAATTTCTATAACCATTAAAATTACCTGAATTTCTATAACCATTAAAATTACCTGAATTTCTTCTATTAAAGTTATTGTAGTTATTTGCATTTCTGTTATTTGTATTATTACTAGTGTTTCTACTGTTTGTAGTGTTAAAATTACTAGTGTTTTTATTATTAGGATAATTATTGCTTTGATTAAACTGCCTAAAATTTCCTGAACTTCCATTATTTTGTGGACTGTTATTGAAATAATTTTGATTTCTAGCAAATCCTATGTTGTTCTGATTTTTAATTTGTCTATTATTTATTTTATTGGCATTATTATTTTTCTTAAATTCATCCCTTATGCAGCTGTCTTCGTATCTTCTCCTTATCATTATTTCAAATACTTTATCTAGATTTTTCTCTTCATAGATTTTGTCTAACAAAACACCCTGACTCATCTCTTTGATCATATTAACCAGCATCACATCTACAGTACTTAAGTCTATGGCGCTATCGCCTTTATAATATTCTTTTAATTCGTCACTTTTGTATTTAATTTTTTGCGTTTCAGATAATAACTCACTTACTGTATTCACCTTAAGATTGTTGATTGTCCGGTATACTTGTGCTGGTTCCATTTCCGGCCGGTAATATAGTTTTAGTTGCCTCTTGATGTCTTCCCAGTTTTCCGGGTTCGATACATTAATTACTAATTCCTTGGCTCGTCCTTGTATCCGTTCGTTATAGATGGTTCTCACCATAAATTTCTTTAGGCTGATATTGTCCACTTCACCGATGTAATATTCTACGTTTCTAATGAAGCTATTTATAGTAACGTCACCCGACCCGGTGAACGTACTCATGTGCTTGATTTCTCTCAGCACTCTTTCCTTCTCCATTCTAGCACCTTCCCTTGTTTGCAGGTTTTGGAATGCGGAGTTCAACTGCTCCAGCTGCTGCTCCCTCAATCTTAATTGTTCCTGAAGTTGCTCCATTTCATAGACTATTAAGTGCCTATTTTCGTCGAAGAGTTTATTTTGCTTTTTACTTCTTGTTTGCATTAACTTATATGCACTTTAGTTAACTATTTTGATCACTTCTTTATTTCTTAATCTTTGTCGATTTTTTAATAGAAATATTTCACTGTGGATCTATTTAGTTTTTAGTGTCACTTTTATCTTTTCGATATTTTATTTTATTTTACTGTCGTAGATACGTATCACTGGATTGTTTATTTTACAACAATCCTACCGACTGCGCCATTTAAATTAATACGAACTCGCTGAGCGTTTTTAAAAAATTTTATTTAATACAAACAAACAATTAATTTACAATTATTATAAACCCGACGTCTGCTTCTCGCAGTTATCTGGAACAAACTTAAAATATATTTCTACTCTATGACCATCATGGTCTTTGTATCTTATACCAAAAATGCTGGTCAGCATAATAACCTACAATTTATTTAAAAGTATTCATGTTACACTGTCTGCTCCGTGAAGGAATGTGCAGAGTGCAACAGAATCTATGGGAACATAGGAATATTAAAGGATACTCCCATGTAAAGAATTAAAGGTATCCGCTAACCGGATATCTAGAAGTGATGGGGAAGAATGTGTCATATACATAACTTGCGTCAATATGAAAAAGATGAACAGGTTGCTTACGAACTTGAACGAGAAATCGCAATATGGGGTCCTCAGCAAATAGCTGCAGCAACCGAAGATCCATTTAATACGCTGTTTGTTGCTCGAGTAAATTACGTTGCGAATTCGATAGCAGAAGTCGTTTGAGATCAAGAGATCGACGAGAGTGAGAACGATCTAGACAACATAGTAGGTCTAGGGAGCGCAGGAAGCGTGTTCGTGGTGGAAGCCGTGATCGAGAATATGACGAACGTGTGAAGGGATGTGGGTGGTGCCAGCGCAGGAGGCTCAGGAATGGGTGTTGAAAAAAAACGCTTTCGTGATCATGAGCGTGATCGCGAACCTTATGAAGCGCTCAAAGTCCCAGTTTTATTTAGGTCCAGAACGCTGAATTCTATCGATTACCAAGGAATTTTATTCAGGAATAACAACATGCATCAATGAAAATTCAAATTTAAAAAGTAGTAGTTTCGGAACAAAAATTGACATTTTTCATTCAATTATGTAAAGTTAAATTTCTTTTTTCTCAATTTCTGAAAAAAAAAAATGAAAAAGTCAAAATTTCACATTTTATTACTAAGATCCTCAAATGGGCAATCGACAGCTTCGATCCATATAAATCAGCTGGACCTGACGGTATAATACCAGCTGAACTGCAAATGGCTTCAGACATCATCATCCCTATCCTTGAGATAGTTCTGAAAGCATGTATGAACTTAGCATACGTACCATCTTTATGGAGAGAAGTTAAAGTTGTATTCATACCCAAAGCGGGTAAAAGCTCTCATGTAAATCCGAAGGATTTCAGACCTATCAGCCTATCATCATTCCTTCTCAAGACTTTAGAACGACTGATTGATATCCATCTGCGTAGTGCCATAGAACCTAATCTTTTTTCTTCGGCACAACATGCTTACCGCAAGGCGAAATCGGTAGAAACGGCCCTGCATAATTTGGTACGTACTATTGAATATTCCCTTCATCATAGAGAATATACCCTGGTTGCTTTCAACAACGTCAGCAATCCTGCTATTTTAGCCGCGCTTAAGAACTTGAACGTTGATAGCTCACTTAGGGAGTTAATCAGCCTCATGTTGAGAAGTAGAATAATCAACTCAACATTAGGTGACTTCTCTGTTAGAAGATCTGTCAGCAGAGGCACACCACAAGGTGGAGTCCTATCCCCACTCTTATGGAACATCGTAATCAATGAACTATTAGTTAACCTAGAAGCAATTGCATATGCTGATGACGTTGCCATTGCAATATCGGGAAAGCATCTTCAAATAATTATAAAATTAATGCAAACCGCTCTCAACAAATTACTTAAATGGACAGACAAATGTGGACTAGGTGTAAATCCCCACAAAACTTGTCTTCTTTACAAGGAAATATAAAATTCGGAATATAGACCCTCCATCAATAAATGGTATCCTACTCAACTTTTCAGATGAAGCTAAATATCTAGGTCTGATTTTAGACAAAAATTTGAGCTGGAAACCAAATATACAAGAAAGAGTCCGAAAAACCGCAGTGGCGCTTTTCTCCTGTAAAAAGGCTATTGGAACCAAATGGGGCTTGTCCCCACATATCACCCACTGGCTATACACAGCGGTCATCAGACCGATACTCACCTATGGGGTGGCAGTATGGTGGACTGCTTTAGATAAGGTAACTTATCGAGATAAGCTTAGCAAAGTGCAGAGATCAGCTTGCATGTGTATCAGCGGAGCTCTCCGTTCGACACCTTCCGCTGCCTTAGACATACTGCTTAACATTTCACCCCTCGATATATACACTAAACAAGTGGCAGCGAGCACAGCTATTCGTCTCAGAGCCATCTCTCAATGGTCCAATAACTCTATTGGCCATACCATTATTTTGAACAAATTCTAATCAATCCCTAAACACTCCGACCACACCATCCCTCAGCTGGTTTTTGGCCAAAATTTCCAGGTCACAATTCCAACAAGATCCACTTGGGATGATGAGGAATTTTTAAGAGATGAAGCAATTCATTTCTACACGGATGCTCAAAAACTAAAGAGGGGGTGGGTGGTGGCGTGTACTCAGAACGACTAAACATTAGTCTCTCCTTCCGTCTCCCTGATTATTGTAGCTTGTTCCAAGCTGAAATCCTGGCGATAAAAGAAGTTTTATCTTGGCTCAAAGAAAACGTAATATCTACATTAAATATCCGTATCTTCTCAGATAGCCAAGCTGCCCTTAAATCACTAGGCGCTGTTTCTACAAACTCCGTAACTGCCCGAAATTGTCGATCGTCTCTAATGGAGATGGCGGAACAGTTCAACATTCACCTTTTCTGGGTGCCGGGACACAGAGATATTCCAGGAAACTGCAAAGCCGATGAACTCGCCAGGCTGGGAACTTTTACACCAATATTACCTAACAAGGTGAATATTGGAATACCAATTGCTACTTGTAAACTTATGCTTAAGCATGACTCCATGATGATAACAAACAGCAGATGGACAAATATCACTACTTGCCTGGCGACGAAACAGATCTGGCCAACACTGGATCCGAAGCGTTCGAGATGTTTGTTATCTCTCAGTAGATTGCACATTAGCTCCACAATTGGTGTCATTACTGGACACTGCCTCATAGGCAAACACGCCAATAGACTCGGCGTTTTCTCACATGATTTCTGCAGAAGCTGCATGGACGAAGAGGAGGAAGAAACTATCCCTCACCTTCTTTGCTCATGTCCTGCTCTTTCTCAAAGACGTAAAGTACACTTAGGAAGTTTTTTCTTTGACGATCCAAGTGATTTAAATAAAATCGACATTCACAGTCTCCATCGCTTCATTAAAAGCTCCAATTGGTTTAATTAACGAGGATCACCTCGCAGTCTTTATGTGGTATCACAATGGGCCTTTTCTGGCCTAGGTGTGTCAGCAGTTTTCCTGGCAGCCACCTTAACCTAACCTAACCTACTAAGATCCTCAGTTGATGATTGCTCTGCAAATAGACGAGAAAACGAGCGAGTGTCAAGTTTCAGAGGTGCAACTCGGTGAGCAAATTAGATACACTAAAACTTGACCGTTGCTATCGATTATCCGCGCATAGGCTGCTGCTCCATACGCATACTAACTCGCTTCTACAAAACAAAAATGTGAGCCTCCGTCTGAAAATGGCTTCCATCGTCACTGTTATCATCAGTAAACCAAGAGAAAAGAACCAATGTCTATACCTGTCCAATATATCCACTAGAATTTGAAAAATGCCTTCTCAATGTTTGCAACAACCCCAATCTAACCAGTAACCAAACCAGTATGAAAAAAAGGAATATAACTATTTGCATTAGCATGTATTGTGCTTGTGCACAAGATTCCAAGACAATCCGTAGCCTTGTTGTCTCCTTGTCCTCTCGAAAGACTGGGTGGTGAGAAAGAAAATATTGGCGGCTATTGTTTAGGGACATCTCAGGTAATATTTCCTGGCTAAGGAGAATGGAGACAGAGCTGCAACTGATGGAGCTCCAGCTGGAATAGCTGTCAAAATGTTGAATACACTTAAATTCAACGATGCGAACACAACACAACGCAGACGCAGCTGGATAAGTTGCTTGCAACTTTTTTGACGTTTCAAAATTCCGAGCGCAACCGACTATTTACAATGGGGTTGAAGTGAGTTTCAAAATCTTTTCAATCATCCCTCATAAGGACGTAAAGTAATTTAAGCTTCTTTTTCATAGTTATCCATTTTTATTTTTGTTTTACTTTTTATTTTCGATTCTGAAATATCAGAAAGCTATATACAGCTGCATTGTGGGCGCATAAAAAAAATTTCACTGTCCAGCTTCACTTGCAGTTCCAGTTGCAGAACTGTATTCTGTTTAAGCAGTTCAGCTACACTAGAGGTCAGCATTTTGTTCAAAGTCGCACTAAAGACTGCAACTAGAGCTCTTTTGTTGCCGTGAAGAGTAAGTATGTATTTGAAGTGGTTTCCCAAGGAAGCGAAGCCTCTTATCAATTGTGCGAATGTTCAAAAAAGATTCTTGTTAGTCAGTGATTCGTCAGAAAAGTTCAACTAGACCTAGAAACATGTGTTAGAAAATGAAACAACTAATTAAATTGAATTCTTACTTTATTAAAGGTTAAAAAGAGAATAAAAGGTGTCAAACCGGAAAATAGAGTTGACAGTTCTTTCATTTAGCTTTATTATTCAATAAAAGTCGTAATTCTATAAAGGTGAGTAAAAATACTTAATAATAGGTAGGCCTTGGATATCGTGTAGTCAAGGTTTAAAGTTTCTCAAGGTCGCGCAAGGTCTATTGGCATCCTTTTTATCAATAGCCGCGATGAGATAGGTAATCTTACGACAAGATATAATCGATTTTTTTTAAAACGAAAAGCGAAAAAAAGCAATCTACTGGTGACTATTTTTTTAAGCTAATATTAATTGATGCACTAAAATAGCTGAGATTCTAGTTTTTCGAAACAGTGAGTATTGAAAATCTGTGAGAACTGTACCTTCTTACTATTTCTAGCAAAAAATATTCTATTTTGGCTCAACCTCATAAACAAAATGACTCTAAATATTTGAATGAACATTGGTAAGGCAGTTCAATCAATATGAAATGATAAAAGTTTTTTTTTTTTTTGCTAAATATAATGACTTAGCCATAAGCTTTATTTTAGCATCAAAATAAAGATACATTTTGCATTCAAAATCAAAAGTAAAATTTGTTAATGATGAGTTTCAATGATGGGTAACTGGCGCCCTGTCTGCAAAATATTGAATATTCATTGACTTCCTCTAATTTTCGAAGTTTCACCTCATTACGAGACATTTGCTTGTTCATTAATTATAATCATTCATAATGATACTAATAGTTGGTCGAAACATTCATCTCTAGACTTTCATTCCCACAAATTAAAATTTAGCAAGCTTACCTATAATAATTCTTGCCCAAAAAAGTTCTAAACGAATCTAATCTTAACTCCATATTCAGCGGTTATTCTCGTTCTTCTTTTAGTCTTTGTTTAAATTTAACAACATTGAACGTAATCACATAATCCTCTAGATTATTGGGCACCAAAAAGCTAGTTTCCAATACAAATCCAACAATAAACAAGATTTAAATAAAATCGATGAAAAAGTTGTTAGATATTCTCAGTCAGAGAGAATTAAGCCACTAATGAAATTAAATTTCCATATTGATGTACAGTTTTGTATAATATAAAGCGTTATTTAAACAACCAATTCAGTTTTATGATTAACGAATTATGAATAAATTCACCTATTCAACGATCAACCAAATTTATGCAAAACATCAGCTTATTAACGCCAATCCAATTAAAGTCTTGCCAACTCATAATTTTGTGGTCGATAAACATGTTTGGGAGAATTGGAAGAGGAAACCATCTTCTGACGATGACAATAATGTATTTTCTATTCAAAGCTCAAGTCCATCAGAAAACCTAATCCGCTTTAGATTAAGATATTCGAAATCATTGTTGTTTTTTTTTGTGTTTTTTGAAATTTCGATTTTTTTATTACCCGAGAATTCCAATAAATAAATTCATACCATTGGTTTGGAGTATTGTTCCAAGTTCCAATCAGGCAATAAAATCGAAAGAAATGGATTTTCAAAACAATGTGGCAACGAAAATTGGAAAATATTAGAAACTGCCACCTGGGGAGCGATTTTTGTCGCATCAATTATTTTCAATTGCCATATCCAATAAATGAATGTGTTCGTTTTAGAGCGAATGAAATGGTTAAAACAGTGCCGTCTATCTATTGGTATATGGCCTCATCAGCTCATGAAGCTCAAAAGGTGTTTTGGGAATATACGAGTAGGTATCTACTTCACACAAGGTCTCTGGATAGGAGAAAAGTTCTTTTGCGGCTTGGATTAGGTTTAGAAAAAGAAAGAAATTTACGACTTTTTATTTAAAGTCAATGGTTGGAGTGTTGTGTTTTATTGACGTTTTATTGCTTTGGCTGTATCAATGGATGGAAAATTGGAAAATCTGGATGGGTTGTGGAATTGAGTGGCGTTTACAGTTCTGTCATTGTCTTTTTTTTTACATTTAAGTTAGAAATTTATTGTTTGGTGTTTTTAAAGTTAAAGTGAGAACATCTCTTCAAATCTGTGTTAACTGGTAATTAAATGCTCAGAGAGGTGTTGAATGTAATGCGATATACGATCCTATTTCCTATGGTTAAAGAATACAAACAATTTGTGACCGTATAGGTATGTGGTTTTTTGTTCGATTATGGAATAGGTATAATACAGTAGAAGTCCGATGCAGGACTTTATATACTAAGGGCCAATTTTTTAGTGCAGAGTTAACTCTGAGTAAAATCAGAGTTATCTAAGGTGCCAGTTATAGCTATCATTGAAACTCATCATTGAAAATTTTAATGATTGATTTTGAAACGTTTAGAAAGCAAAATCATTTATTATTTTGATGAACGATCAAAGCTTAAGACTTCATTAATATTTCTAGTCAAAAAAAAAATTCAAATAGGCCCAACTTTCCACAAAAATTGACTTTTAATTTTTCAATGATCATTGGTAAGGTATAGTTCAATCAATAAGAAAAGTCTTTTTATGTGGAAAGTTGGGCCTATTTGAACAATTTTTTTGGCTAGAAATATTAATTAAGTCCTTAGCTTTATTTTTCCATGAAAATAATAAATAATTTTACTTCCTAAATGTCTCATAATCAATCATTAAAATTTTCAATGATGAGTTTCAATGATAGCTATAACTGGCGCCTAACCCTGAGAATAAATTAAGCTCCTTGCTAGATTAGTTAGGTAAGGTAGAAGGGCTGACAGTTGATCTCGTTGCCGTCACACTTAAATCTATGTAAATTCGTTGTGATACCCTATAGGAAGTTGTATCCCACTTAATGCAAGACCCTGTGTGTTCTGTTTGCAGCCAAGCCACTTATAGGGCTGGTTTTTAAGTTCAGGCTTTACTCTGAGTTAAATCAGAGTTAGCTAATCCTGAAAATAAATTAACAGTTTTTAGTTGAGGATTAACTTTATCTATCAGCTGTCAAAATTCTGAGGCCAACGATGTGCGACACTATGGATATCACCCTTCTACGCCTTTTACGCATAGGAATAGAGATGGCGCCACAACGAATTGCACTGGCAATAACTTTCAATATCGAAATCGAGGTGGCGCCACAACTAAAAAGACCCTCAATTTGGTGCCTGAGTTAACTCACCAAACTAGACAAGTTAACTCAGAGTTAACTTTCTATTTCAATTGACTGAAAACACATTTTTCGAGTTAACTTGTTAACCTCGAGACTAGGATGATCTCGCACTGAAAAACTGGCCCTTAGAGGCGTTGATGAAATTCAGAAGGCTATTAGCCGAAAGCTCCTCTAAGTCGTCATAGAAATGATTTTCTATGTGTTTATTTCTTAAATGATAGAGTGCTGGGCAGTGGCCAAGGAAGTATAAGGTATCCTCATGTGATGCTTCTTCGTCGTTGCACCCACTGCAAAGGTCCTCAGTTCTGAGCCTCATTTTGTTGTTGTGGTATCTCAGTAGGTTGTGTCCGCTGATTATGCTGACAAGGGAACGGAGATGTTTGTTGTTCATTTGCTTAACTTTGTTTGTCCTCTGCTTATTGAAATTTGGCCATATGTTTCAAGCAGGTTCCATCTCTTATTGGCTTTTTCGAATAATTTGTTACCAATATTCTGTTTGATGCTACAGGTTAATACTTTAATATGTTGTTCGGATTGACTTGAATCAAGTGACGAACCCATTCTTGTCAGCTCATCAGCTCTTTCGTTTTTCTATTCCTATACATCACTGTGACCAGGAAACCAGCAGAGTCTAATGTCATGCTGCATGCCAAGAACCCTAAGCTCTTCGCGACAGCAAGTTACAAGCTTCGAGTGTATCTCAATGGCAGAAATTGCTTTTATTTCTGCTTGGCTATCAATAAAGAGGGTGATATCAGCTCGTGTTATCGCGTCTCAGAGTTTCCGAGAAAATTCCTGCACCAACTCCGCAGTGTTCATTTTAGAACCTTCTGTGAAAAGACAGTTATCGTAGATACATTACTGAAGGGTTAGTTATTTTCCGACTCTCTCTATTAGGAAAAGAAATAATGAAGAGTCTGTTGAAATTTAAATGGGAAGCTGTGTAGTCTGTGCAAACAATAATTTCCAAATATATCTGAAGAATCAGAATACCCGTTGTACCGGTACCAAGGTACCAAAAATTCCTTAAAATCTATGGCTGACCAATTACTGAAACTAGCTGACCTTTGATCATGTTATAGTGATCTCTTAGATCGGTATACATTTTTTGTGAATATTCCACAAATGAGGTGGCAAAAATCGTGCGTGTTTTCTAGGGCTGACCAATTTCTAGGACAAGTTGACTTCTTTGACCAATTACTGACCAATTAGATGACCAATTAGATGACCTACTTTTTTTGCGACTATGAAATGCCAAGACTGCAGAACACTTTTTTCTTTTTTTTATAAAATAGTTATAGCAGAAAAAGTTATGGTAGTTTTCTTTTCCTTTCTGTACAAAAATGGTGGGATTTTTTTTGGAATCTTGGGGGATTCTATTAATCTCATCTGGCATCACTGCACTGTATGCTTCTGATTCTTGCACGAATAGATCTAGAGGTCTCAGGTAGAGTATCGCTTCCAGTCTTGCTGTGGGGTTGGTTCTAAACGCCTGTATAATACCTTCGCATGATAATCTTTGAACTTTTGTCAAAGTGTGCAGGTTTGTTGCTTTCTGAGTTGCGTTCCACCAAACTATATTGCCGTAGGTAATCGGTCTAACCATTTTCCAAAAATCATGTTGCGGTAGTAGGAAGGAAGTTTTCTCAAGTCCAAATACTTGGTTATATCAAGAAAGTCTATTGACATAATCAAAATTTCCAAAGATATACTTAAGTAATAAGCAAATAGAGTCGGTCGATTCGGCCAAAAACTTAGGTATAAAGGACCGTAAATTATCGCTCGCGAATAATAAAATACGAATCTTTATAATTCTTTATCGATTTTCTTACGAACCATACAAATTATAGTTCACAAACGATACAACTTTCGATCTATAAAAATGTATAGTTCTCTCAAGAACAAACACGAGTAAATACCTTTTCTTTTCTGTGTCTCTCGTTTGTGGGAGATCGGAATTATAAAATTCGGGTAGAATTCTCTTACTAGAATGATCTGAAAAGATCCTTAAACCAAATAATTCTTCATTAAGTATCCAAATGGTTTTGAAGCTATTAATTTATTGAAATAATTTTTGTTGAAATGAGGATAGTAAATTCATTTGAGTAGGTAAGTTATATATTTTTCTAATGATGAAAAATCGTCAAAATATAGTTCGTCCCGCATCTGTCAAGCCATTACTGAAGGATGGCAACTTTGTGGATGCAATAAAAACAAAAAAAATCCGTCACCTTTACATTTTTATACTATGCTCTGGAAAAATACGATTTTAAGGTAACTCGTTGGCATTTGGATACTTTCAAGAGAATTTGAAAAGAATAAATATTTTCAGAACGGTGTTTCAAAAATATACATATAAGCATTTTGCAACTTTGTTGTTCTTTAGCGATTTAAATGAAATTGACATAGGTGATGGCTGGAAAAAAAAAATTCGGTCAAGAAACAATGAAGTTGCAAAATGTTGGCATTTCTTAGGAACTTTTGTTGAGAATATATTTTTATATTGAATAATTTTGAATGAACAAACAACTTGTGTGTGTTACCACCAAGTATATAGGCTGAAGTTATAGCTATTTCACGAGAGCCACCTCGATCATCAGACTCCTTTTAGTGGTGCTTAGTCTGGTTATGCTCGTTTTAATTGAAAAACTCTTTGCAGTCATACGGTAGCGAACCATGAACCTTGCGATTCAGATGCCGATGCACTACACACCGCGCCACTGAAGCCACATGCTGTGCTTGAAATTATATTGGTGACTCAAATATAATTCCGGTACGTGTTTTGGATAGCTGAACTGATAGAGCTCATGGCACGTAACCAATAGATCTGGATTCAATTCCCAGTCCGGGCTGTCTGAATTGTTTTTTCGGTTACCGAGAATTATCCCTTTTCTTTATCCTTTCTTTTCCTATTTTCCTAATAATCTCAAAATGGCGATTTTTCACTTGTTTCATTCCGTAATGCAGATTTTAAAAATGTTATACAAGGCACCCCACGCTTTTAGAATACTGACATTAATTTTCTCGTCAGTAATTTTATTCTCATGCTGAGAATTATTTTTACTTTGTAGTTTGATTAACTCTCAAAGCGTGTTTTTAGTTTTTTTTTAACTATAATTTATTATATAAGTCTATATGAATAAAAATATGAATATGACCAGCTGATTCGATTAACATAAGATTTAGTACTAAATACAAAGAATGTGAAAAATAAGCTTTCGGGCAAAAACTGCGAAAACTTATACGAGATGGTAAAGCTTTCATGACCTTCTCCGATAACTGTGAATAAAAAAGACTTTTTGATTTATATTATATAAACGGCTTGAGCCTTTACTATATCTCGTCTAAGCATGTCTTCAGCACCGTTCCTAGCTCTTACAGCGCCTGGGGCAAGCTTAGAGAAGCGACCTTTTTTGATACAAAAATATTGATACACTAAAAAGTGGTTTGTCACTTTCATCGTATTTATACTGAGTCCAAGCCCCTACCCTAACTACAGATTTCAGTTAGTTATGTGCGAATGACTGGCAGGCAAAACGAATATCGAATAATCGCAGTTGAAATGTAGACTTAAAAAAAATACAAAAAGCCGACTGCCTTGAAAAAAAGTCGAGAAAAATATCGACTTTTATCGACATGACGATGTTTTTTTCCTAATATTTAGCGATATACATATATCGAGATTTTAACGAGATGTTCATATTGTAACAAGTCGACAGTTTTTCTTTCGTTCATTCTTACGTAAAGTCTGCTTGAAATGTCAGCACAAACTCGAATCCAAAATTCTTGTCTGAATTCTTAACAAGAACTTAACAGCTTTGGTGTTATAGAAATTGATTTTTAACTTTTCGACAAAGTGAATAAATGATTTTATATCTACAATTTTATAAAAAAAACACTAGACACTAGTTTAGGTTGTTTATTTAAAATTTTTATATTTTCTAGACGGCCAACGAGATATAACAATTGTTCGCAATCTACAACATCGGGAAGCTCTCCACAAATCTGCGAATGTAAAAAAAAACTCCATTTTACAGATTTTTCTTTTATGACAATTCGCGTTTGTCGGCGACCACTGACTGATGTGAAAGAAACGCCGCCTGAGTACTTAAATGCCCCATAGACCACTTTTTCGGGAAACTGAGTTAATGATGCAGTTATACTAATTCGAATTTTCTCTATCGTTTGCTGCTATCCACGTTGCTCTATCTCTATTATTAAGGAAGTTACAGAAATCCAGTTTGCTCCATAGACCACTAATTTGTGGGTCCTCTTAGTGCTTATTTGCCGCACATTCAAAATTTGTACTACGTGGGGCAGTCTTTGTAGAAGAGTTCTTAAAACATTCATTTAATGCTTAAGTGCCCCATACCAAAGGGCCATGGATATAGAGCGTTTAATTATATCTGGGTCTGGGCCGGGGTTATCTTCTAGCATGCAAGAACAACATATGAAATCCAGGTTTCTATCGGAGGTTATTTCAATAACGCAAAAGTAAGTTTTCACTTTGATGATGGTAAAGAAAAAAGACAACATGAAGGTTTAAAATACTCAACCATGAGGTAAATAGAGATGGATGCAAAGCACTGTTTTCATATTAGTCTGCAATGCGGTTATGAGTAAAAATAAAATATGGGTAATACTTATTTAGACAAGTTCATTTACGTACCTTAATGTCCCCAAACTTCAAAACTGCATTTAATGCAGCCTTGTAGGTTTTTTAACGATTTAATTTAAGCATGTTTTTTTTATTTTTTACTAAAATGGATAAAATCAAAAAAGGTAAAAAAATAATAAATTTGAAGAAAAACTTCAAAAACTTTATACAATGTAATGTTGACGAATTTTTATAAATTATTCCCAATTAAAAAATACGTATTTTTCAGGAAAATTTTAAGTTTTAAGTATTTTTCATAATTAAGTATTAAAATACTTAAGCATTTTCTTACTTATTTTGTTGACTTAGAAATAATCCAATAAGAGTTTTAGTAAGGTATAGCCACTAAATTGATAGTATTTTTTGTTTTATGTTCTTATCAATAAAAATGAAATTATAAAAAATAAATAATACCAGTGCTTTTGAATTTTTTTGTTCTTCTTGCTAACATTGAATTCCCTCCTTTCAGTGCACAAAAGTCCTATATCCATAGGAAATTTTCAATTTGGTTTTCATCGATTTCGCATTCGTATGGGAGAGGGTCCTATATCCATTTCTGACTTTTTTCATACTTTTATTTTTTTTTAAATAACCGTTACAGCTTTTGACGTCATGTCTTCAAATTACAACAAAGATATTTTTAAACAATGTATATATAAAAATTCAAACATGATATTTCTCAAGGAGAAAGTAAGGAAATTATTTTTCAAACCTTAAAATTCGTTTTCTGGGGAATAATTTTTTTGGATATGGGGCATTTAAGTACTCAGGCGGCGAAATGTCAAAATGCGGGACCATTTGCATTTAGGGGATTTATCATTACATTGTTCATAATGTGGGATGAAGACCTCAAATCTACCTTTACGATTTGCACGAGTGAAGTGTTACAATATGTACATTGTACAATTTGCTTTATCCCAAAAAATGTCAGGAGTATACAAAATTTTTTGAATCGTGTCTTTTATCTCCATTACCTATCGAATTTGAATTAAATCAATGAATGAAATCAAGTTCGATAGGTAATGGAGATAAAAGACACGATTCAAAAAATTTTGTATAGGTACTCCTGACATTTTTTGGGATAAAGCAAATTGTACAATGTACATATTGAAACACTTCACTCGTGCAAATCGTAAAGGTAGATTTGAGGTCTTCATCCCACATTATGAAAAATGTAATGTAGCTTGGGCTGAGTTAAGATAAAAATTGTAATGGGGGGGGGGGGGGGGAGGGTTGTTCCTATTAGTTCAGTTAAGAGTAGAATGCATTGATGGGATATTGAAGAACTATTATTATGTAATAATTATATTCATAGTTTAATCTTACTAATATTATAAATGTGAAAGTTTGTTGGTTTGGAAGTTTGTTAGACAAACACGCTCAAATGACTGAACAGATTTGATCGAAATTTTGAGGGGATGGCTATTATGTATTGGAAGAAGCTATAGGATACTCTTTTTAAAGATACGAAACAAAAAAAGAAAAAATATTTGGTACCAAAACAACTTAATTTTACAAAAGAAAAAAAAAACTTATTAATTTTTAAACAAATCAGTCAAGTTTAAAAATTTATTTCAAACATTTAATTGAAAAAAAAAAAATGGATTACAGTCGATTCTCGAATATGCTCAATTTAACCGGTGGGCCGGCGAAGCGGGCTGGTAGCTGCTAGTATACATGTGTATATACAATACATAATACATTGAGTTTTGAGTCTTTATTAAAAATGGCGGAAAAAGTTTAAAAAATAATAGAAAATCTTTAAACCTCATTGGTTTGGGGGTAAGGAGGGACATTTGCCTCCGAGGTCTGGAAAATACCACGCTAGCAATTTTATTTAAATTTTTGCTATGGACTTTTCGCAAAGACTCGTCTTTTTTCTCTCGGTATCCATAATTTCTCCACCCCATTTCTGGGAAAATCCCCCTGGAAGATTACAACGGAAAAAATTCTATGAGTGCATATGCCTCGAGGTACAACCATAGACAATTTTCAAGCGCTTTCGAAATCTGTAAGTTACATTTGTCGGTTACTTTAGATAATGCCTTCAAGTTTTACATAAAAATATAATCAGCCAACGCAAACGAGTAAACAATATAAAATTTATCGAAATTGGTTGAATACTTTTTGAGAAAATGGTACCTACCACAAAATTTATGTAAGCCTATTTATATATAGATATAAATTTTTTTTTTTTTTTTTTAATTTATTGATTTTGTATTAATTTTTGTATTTATTTATTTTATATGAAAATTAAACGTTTTTGCAAAACTCAACAAAAGCATGACTTTGTTTCATTTTGAAAAATTCACGATTTTTGCCGTCAAAATTTAGGTGAATGCTTCGAATAAATTCTAACGAAAATGAACCTGCCAATGAGATATGCAGCGAAGAAGAGATCTGCATTAATACTTTTCTGGCATTGTCTTTTTTATTCAAATAGGAAAGAAAAAACCTTCTCCTGAATAATTTGCAAAATGGATCTGTTGAGTTTTGCAAAAACGGTCCTCAATTTTCTTTGGAGAAATAACTGGCCATCCCGAAAAGGTAGAATGGATATCTGTAAAAAAAAATGTTGCGCAAGGTCGCGGCATTTAATTTTAACTATAAATGAAGAAAGAAAAAAAGTCAATATAATTCTTCCATAAAAATGCACTTTGAAATGCCTGTATTTGTGAAATAATCATATTCTTTTAAAAGCCAACACACATTACAGTTAACAATACTAACCAAAGGTACTGTCTGACATACTTTGAGTTTACTAAATATACCACTTTCAACTCGCAAAATCACTTTAAAACACTTGTATTCCCGCGATAGTTCAAATCGAGATTGAGCAAATCTTAAGTGGTGATTTTACCACGTTGTCAGCTGTTAGCTTGAGGACATTTGGGTTTTTGTTGTTGTAAGTTGGTAGTTGGGTAATTATCTCTTACCTAACGGGTATTTCAATTATAATATCAAAATAATTTTTTTTTTCATTTTTGTACAGCTATTGTTGTATAATCGTCCAGTGTGCGGCGGGGGAGCCTTCGACGACAAGGCACCTGGGGGCATTTGCATTTTCGTCCCACCCCTAGAAACGGCCCTGCATGTTTGACCCTATCTTAGCTTCGACAAAATAAGTTTTGCGGACCATAGTAAAAAAATGAATTCCTTGATTTTTTGTATTTTATTCGGTTGTTTTTTGTTAAAATGCGTAGATTTTTATTAAGTTTTTAAACAGTCTATTAAAATAGAAAAATTAATTTTATACAAAAAATGTTAAAAGTGTTTAATTTACTGTCAAATTCGGCTTGGCTTCTGAGTTATACCACACATATTGAAAAGTAGCCAGTTTGACCATTCTTTATGCAACGCAGGGGTGAATTTAGAAGAATTTTCGTTTTAAAGTATGTCAAAGCCCTCAAACGAAAATATTGAACGTGGAAGCTCGTTTCCGCCCTCCATTTTGGAGTATATTCAATTTCCTATAGGGCAATGGAAGGACGAATGAAAAAGTAAGGTACTTTTGAAACCGAAGTTTCTTATCTGAGTTTAACTCTCCCCGCATGTTCAATAATTAACTTTAAGGTTTAAAAGTAATAAAATTATTTCATACATTTGTATGCGCATCTCAAGTTTGTTTTAGAAAGTCAATTTATTGATCCGGTGATTATTGTCTAAATAAAGGTCACACCACCACCCACATTGATTGCCGAGACCACAACATGTACTTTTTGCATGCAAATTACCAAATAACAATCAACTTTATCGGCCAATAAAACCTGTAAATTATATTCTCGTGACATTTTAAAGCAAATTCATTCAAATTCACATGAGGTGTGTTACCGGATTATTAAAATCAATAAATTTCCCATTAAAGTTCGCGGACTCCATCCTCATACATACAAAGAATAAAAAAAAAAATTACTTAGCATATATAATGGAATTCATCTTCCAAGCCCATAATGAAGTCTAAATATGCTCAATAACCATAAATTGATGTCATTCATAATTCGCGCATTAAGCTATGGTGGTGACCTTATACGAAAGAGTTTTTATGACCAACATTTATATTAATTCTGCGTTGACTCTTTTATTCGTTTTTTTTTTTATTAAATTAAATTCAAAACCAAAAAATAAATAAAGATTCCCCCCATCAAAGTAGTAAAAATATAGTCCGCCCGTAAACCCTCGAATATAATCGCCAACGAAATTTGATATCTTTTTGTTTGGTAAATATTTCCACCATTCAATACCATCATCGAAGCTATTATTCGTTTCGAATTATTACGATCATCGGTCAGAGAGCTTATAGCCTGAATTGCCCAGCTCGAAACTATTTCTACTTGGTATAGTGTCTCGAGAGCCACTGACTCTGAGGCGTGGGACATTTACAAAATTTAGCTATCAAAAGTTTTTATGAGCCGTACCTCTGACTAAATCACCATAAACACTCGCATAACACGCAATATCGATTGTATCTTTGTATCGCATGAATTTCGGATGTGGGACCCATTCGTTTAGTTTGGATATCGTGGAATGGACATAGGCAGGGGTCCGTGTTGGGCAGCATTACTCGATCGTTAAATGAAACATAATCCTTTGGGGACAACAACTATTTATAATCAATTAATTACGCGCACCATTTTATTTTATATTTCTTTTTGTTGTTGTTGTTGTTGTTGCTGTTAACTGCACTCTTGTAACTAAAGATAGAAGTTAAACTGACTTTTCTGGCTTAGAGCCAAGCTAGTCAGCATGGAATACACACTCGATGGGCAGTAAATTTTAATTTAAGTGGGATCTATCGCATGGTGAGTTATCTTTGAGATATTCCTTTGAAATATTTGAATGAAAGTGCCTGTCATGTCTGCGAATTTTCATAGAAAAATACACTCAACAAAAATGTTTCACTCAAATAAGGAAAATGTTAAAAGGTTTTGGTTTTGTTGCGTTTGCTAGACTCAGCTAAAAGTAGAACCAATTACACGTCAACAGATTTTTTCAACTGTTACGCTATTTGTTGCTTAAAAGGCTAGAACACCTAGAATAAATAGATCTCATGGTCGTTTACAAGGGGGGGCGAGGGGTAGGTGCTTTAAAATGGTGCCAAATTATATGTCATTCTATTCTGATTTTGACGTTTTGAAAATTGTGATGAATTTCGATATACATTAGATGAAGCTCAGTTGAAAGGAGGCCTACGAAATATGAGTTTCTAGACATATCTACTCTACTTTTAGATCCATTTATTGGATTTGCTGGTTTCGAAGTCTTTCTTTAGTCTGTATGGCGACCGTGTGGGTTGAGATGAAAGAGTTCTTGATGAGGCTTTGGATTCAATGCTTGAAAGAACTACCAGAAATCAAATGTTCTCTCTGTTACAGAATCCCATTTGCCTAATCACAATCAATCGCATTCAAACCAACTGTACCAGGTTCCAGAAGTCGTTGTTGGTTTATCAGGCTATGTATGTTTCTCATTGCTCGTTCTTGAAGTGTTTACGCTGCATGCGCCGCCGTGCTGATACTCAGGATTGTGCTGTTCGAATATTTGCTGTTCCTGCTGTTTTGGCGACAGTGATGGTGAACTTAACTGGGTGGTAAGCTGTAACTGATAACTGGTTTCAGAAGTTTCTTGAAGACTAGAATTTTTGTCAGCTGGCTTAGTCCGTTTCTATTTTTTATCAGCCGGTAGAAGCGGTGTTGGAAAGCAATGTTGGCCTTTTTGAGTCAGTAAATGTGGGTTGCATCTTAGCAGCTCGTTGTAGTTGATGCCTAGGAACTTGGCACTGCGTTTGGCTGGTAGTATTGTCCCGTCTGGTAGTGCTTAAGTGATGCTTCTACAGCTGAGCGACCGGGCCTGCATCCTGGTCTTCTTAAGTTGACAAGTTATGATTTGGATGAATTGATCCGTGTATACTCGTACTCCATTTCGTTTAAAACTCGAAAAGTTTGCGGATACGGGCCTTGACATATCGGGCATCCGACATCCAGGAAGCATTCGATGGTAACTCGATGGTAGTTTAAAGCTGTGGTGATGTCATTATGAAACTTCAGGATGGATGCAGTGTAGAATGTTTTTGTCGAAAACCGAACTGCATGCCTGGGATGATATTGTTTTCGCCAAAGGACTTCTTAGGCTTCACCTCTTCCTAGAGCTTACTTCGTTTGTTGAGGGGGGATATCGGCTTGTAGTTGGTAAGCATATTCCTAGCACCTTTCTTGGGAGTCGCCACGATCTTTGCAGTCTTCTACTTCTAGGGAAACAATTGATGCAATTGTTTGAATTAATGGCTAAGAACAATTTTACTGTTTGCAAAAGTTAAAATCCCTGTTAGGAAAAAGTTGCATACCACATCTGGCCTAGATGACTTCTTTTGTTTCAAGTTGCTAATATCTAATCTCAGCTATCTCATCATCATCCTGGATTGATGTCGCTTAACATTGCTCTATCCAAGTTGGACATCAGTGTCTGCTGGCTGAATGGATGCCACAATTTCACCAAGGAAGACTTTATCATCAGATTTGTTAGGCGTGAAGTTTCTTTAAAAATGTGTAGTGTAGTCCTCAGCTTTATCTTTTTTCATTGTTGTTGATTATCTTCTCAGCTATTGTAGCCTATTGAATAGACCGGAAAATGAGAGGTATAAAGGAACAATTACGTGCAAGGGTTTTTATTATTGAATATGTTTGTTTGGCCCATAAGCATGCTTAAAACCAAAAATGCTACTAAATTCACCCATGCGTTTCTGAGAGAATGGTCACACTGGCCACTTTTCAGTATTTTTGGTATAACTCGAAAACTAAGCGGAATTTGACAATTTTACACATAATACTTTTTGTTCAAAATTAAATTTTCTATTGGAATAGATAGTTCAAAAAATTTTACGAAAAAATTTAAGCAGGAAAAGTTAACAAAAACCAACCTAAAAAAATCAAAAAATCAAGGATATCTAAATTTTTTAATAAATTGTGCATTACTTTTTTTTAAGCAAAGATAGGGTCAAAACATATACAGACAAAACAAAGTAGAGACTTAAGGCCTTAATATGGCATGTTCCAAAATTAATATTTGTTCAAAATTGACAGAGATATTCCCATGCAAACCTTATCATTTCTTATAATTTTTCTCAGTTTTGGCCCGAAAGTCCCTTTTTCGGTACAATATGGCAAATTTCACTTTCGTAAAAATGTTCGAAATCAAAATTTTGATATAATATGACATTAGAACTATAGAGAATTTATAAAAAGGATGTAAGTTCGTAATTTCGTTTTTCGGCTGTTTTTAAATGCGTTAAGACCTACAGACCGAACGGCTGGTCCGATTAACATAAGATTTGGTATTAGGTGCTAAGAACGTTAAATTTGCCATAAAGCACCAAAAAATAGGCTTTCGGGCAAAAACTGCGGAAAATGATAAGAAATGGTAAAGTTTGAATGGCTATATCTCTGAAATTTTTTAAATAATATGGCTTTTTTAACATGTTATATTAAAGCCTTAAGATTCCAGTTTATGTTGTTCATGAATGTCTTGAGCGTATCTTTGCTCCGAAAAAAATTATGCGCAATTTAGAAAAAAAATTAAAAATCTTTGATTTTTCTATTTTTCTTATGTTGGTTTTTGTTTACTTTTCCTGCTTAATTTTTTTTAAGAAATTTTCCAAACTATACATTTTGATAGAAAATTTAATTTTGAACAAAAAATATTATGTGTAAAATTGTCAAATTCGGCTTAGTTTTCGAGTTATACCAAAAATACTGAAAAGTGGCCAGTGTGACCATTCTCTCAGAAACGCATGGGTGAATTTAGTAGCATTTTCGGTTTTTAGCATGCCTATGGGCCAAACAAACATATTCAATAATAAAAACCCTTGCACGTAATTGTTCCTTTTTAAAAGGTCTATTCAATAGGCTATTGGTGATTTTTGACAAATCAGTGTGTTGATGTTCTTTAAGGCATCAGGTCCATGTTTGATTACGACTGCAGTCTGTCTGGAATTAGTTGTTGTTGTGGTGTTGGACAGGGGCGGACTGGGGGTCAAATGGCCTACCGGGACTTTAAGAAAAATGGCCACAGATATTTCAGACATTTCTCGAAAGTCATTTTTTTTATATTTATTGATTTTTTAATTAACATATTGATTGATATACATATATGTATAGTGGATTTAAGTATAAGGTACAGTTTTGAATTCTAAGGTTAGAATTTAATTTTGTTGAAACAGTTTTTTTTAGTTTATGGCTGCATCACCTGGCAGTAATTAATATCAAAATGATAATTGGAAATCAAAATAAGAGTGTGTAGCAACCCAAGCAGATGCTGGGGACAATGTATGCCACAATCGCAAAATCAACTTGTCCAAGTAGGCGATGCGTGTTTAAGAACAAATAGATATTACGCGGAAACGGAACAAGAACATTGTCTTCTCATTATTTGTAAAGAGTAGACATAGATTCGTTTGAATAAAACTTAAACTAAATAAAAGTTTTTTTAATCATTAAAGAAGAATTCAATTAAGGTATTATATCTCAAGATTTATAAGTGAGTATTTATTTTAAAATTTCTTTTATAGACAATGTCATGATGCCAAGGCGAGCAGAAATCAAAAGCCATACAAAACAGTTTGATTTCTTTGAAATTACTGAATAGTACTAAAAAAGTATTGAAATTCGGGATTCAGTCCCAAATGTTTTCGGGATTTTTTGTCATTCGGGATTTTGGCTTTCGTGATTTTGTCCATTCGGAATTTTGGGTATTCTGGATTTTTTTTTGCTTTTCGGGATTTTGGCATTCGGGATTTTGTACCCTTCCCTTCGAATTTTCTTCAATTTTTTTCTCGAGTGAATCAAATAAATTATTTAGCTCAAATCAATCAAACTGAAATTTGAGTGAATAAACGCTCAATGATGATCACAGATTCATAACTATAGATTAAACAAAATCAGTGGTAATCTAGTTGCAGATCTAACCCACTGTGAACAAACTAGTCATATGCTAGACCAAGAACCATTGCAAAAACAGTAGGTTCATAATGCAATCAACTACTTAATTAATTTTTGTTCGAAAATGGTCAGGGTGCCTCCCGATTGTTAATCCAAGTTGGCGAGCATCAGCTGCCATTTTGGAAATCACGTTTTATCAAATATCTCGTGAATCGTGAACCGACAAAAGTAGTATTATTTGTTTCTTAGTTTTTGAGAAATAAAAAAACAAAAGGTACCTTCTCCCAAAAAAAGATTTAATAATATATCGTACTTCTTTGCCTTTGCCTATTATAAACTTAACAAAACAAACAAGAAATTGGAAAAAGTAGGTACCTTCTGTTATCTTTTTTTATTTTCTCAAAAACTAAGAGAAAGAATATAAAAATGAAAAGTGGTGCTTAACAACACGAAATTTTGACATAACAATCAACTTGAAAAAAAAGTTCACAATTTTTCAAAAATATTGACTTTCAAATTTAATTTCTCAAAAGCTTGAATAGAGTATTAGTTTTCAAAAAAAAAGAAGAAAACTGCAGAAAAATAGGCTCTTGGCCTGTTAATTCATCATTTTATAAAACATCTACTTAATTAACAATCATTGACAAAAGACTTTAATATTTTAAATATTTTTTTAACTAACTTAAACTCCACGGATATTAGCATTGCGGTCTCAGGGTGATCTTGCGTCATGATACTTCTCCTTCGAATTTTGATGTATTTAAA
The DNA here is from genome assembly GCA_963921185.1 of Dasysyrphus tricinctus. Lineage (NCBI taxonomy): Eukaryota > Metazoa > Arthropoda > Insecta > Diptera > Syrphidae > Dasysyrphus > Dasysyrphus tricinctus. The sequence goes on along the minus strand of CAWUEQ010000046.1, from coordinate 49,992 downwards.
ATTTGAAAATGATCTTTTGCAAGCAACTTGTGTACATGAAAATGTCAGCATCAAATTATATGCTAAGAAAAGCTTTTTGTACCTTTTTGCGTCAAAATAATATCGTCGCAAGACATTGAAGCAGCATTTTGCGCAATCTTCACAGTGTTCTTGTGTTTTCTTGTTTCTTTCTGTTTCTTGACGTTCGTCCTCTGCCTCATCATTAGCCGCATTTTATTATTCACATGATCTGATCCGGATCAATTTTTAACAAGTAATTGCAAAAGCAACATGGGATCCTGCTTTTTATCTGGATCTATTTCAGTGATCCAAAAATTGCTATGTGAATTATCTCAGTAGCGCAAAGAAAAGAGGCAACAGATGCATGAAACATAAGCAAACTTAAGGCAAAAAGAGACGGGTATTTAACACTCCTGTCACTATGATCCTGTTTGTTTTATTTATCATGATCTGATCCGGATCAGATAAAATACCGCAATTTTTTCTCATCTTTTGAATTCAGGTTATGCACCTAACTTTCAGACATTTTAAAGTACTCATCAGTCATTTTTATTAATTTTTATTTTGCATATTTAATTTTTTGGGACTGTAAAATTTTTCTATCAACTTTTGAATAACTAAAGATCCGTAGAGGCCACGAACCAAGCTTTGGAGGAAACCAAAGATTCATAGAGTTCACCAACCAAGTTCTTGAGGCCTCCAGAGATCCGAAGAGACAACCAACCGAGTTATTGGGGCCTCCTGAGATCCGTAGCGGCCACCAACCGAGTTCTTGGGGCTTTCAAAAATTTATAGAGGCCACCAACCGATTTCTGGGGGTCTCCAGAGATCTGTAAAGGCCACCAACAGAGGTCTGGAGGCCTCCAGAGATCCGTAGAGGCCTCCAGAGGTCCGTAGAGGCCACCAAACGAGATCTGGGGGCCTCCAAAGATCCGTAGAGGCCACTAACCGAGTTCTGGTGGCCTCCAGAGATCCGAAGAGACAACCAACCGATTTCTTGGGGCGTCCAGAGATCAGTAGAGGCCACCAATCGAGTTCTAGAGGTTTCCAAAGATTTATAGAGGCCACCAACCGATTTCTGGGGGCCTCCAGAGATCTGTCGAGGCCACCAACCGAGGTCTGGAGGCCACCAACAGAGCTCTGGAGGCCTCCAGAGATCCGTAGAGGCTACTAACCAAGATCTGGTTGCCTCCAAAGATCCGTAGATGCCATCAGCCGAGTTCAGGAGGCATCCAGATATCCGTAGAGGCCACCAATCGAGGTCTGGAGGCGTCCAGGGAGCCGTAGAGGCCACCAATCAAGGTCTGGAGGCCTCCAAAGATCGGTAGAGGCCACCAATTGAGTTCTGTAGGCCTCCAAAAATCCTTAGAGGCCACCATCCGAGTTTTTGAGGCCTTCAAAGATCCGTAGAGGCCACCAAGCGAGTTTTTGGGGGCCTCAAAATATCCATTTTGATCCACATAAAGTCTATATTTAGTGTGAGTAAAATTTTGTTACGACAATTTTTTCTTAAAAAAAAACTTTTTGCTTGCCCGGGGGGCCCAGTCCGCCTCTGGTGTTGGATAGAATTTCGGAACATAATTTTGGCGCACTGAAGTTCACTCACTTCACGGGTGAAACTGCCATGTCTCTTTGTTCCCTGGTTGCATCCAGTCTCCTATAGTTATTTAAATTCTCAACTGGTTCTGCCACTAGGAAGATGAGTTGATAGAGTTTGATGCTTAATTGGACAGCTTCATGGTTCAAGTCGCTAGGTACTATTGTGCACTGGTACAGGTGAAGTTGCTGATTTCTGGAAAAATATGAATTAAATCAGATGAAAAGATGCATAACGGTTATTACAAACCGAATTCCGCTGCCATGCAGAGTGCACCATTCAACCTGGACGACCCAAGTACGCCCGTCCGTTCACCTGATCTCGACGAAGTGAAGATATATATATCTATGCTAGGGTCCAATAACGCTGCTGGAGTTGATGGCCTTGTGGTCGATTTCAAAACGGCTGGCGATGAATTGGTTAGGATTATGCATCAGCTCATCTGTTGGAGGAAAGCATGTCCGATGAATGGAACCTCAGCATTTTTTGCCCGATCCCGAAAAAAGGTGATCCTCTGGATTGCTCCAACTACGAGCAATCAGTCTCCTTTTCTCCAAAATGTTTTCAAACAACCTGACAGTTCCATATCAATGTGGCTTTAGGTATCCTTTCCAAACTCGTCCGTGTGTACAAGATGAAGATGGGAAATAAAAGTTGTTCTGTCAAGGTCAGCAAAGAGCTCACCATTACCTTTGATGTCAAAAAAGGTTTTAGACAAGGCGACGACGACGCGCTGTCGTGTGACTTCTTCATAGGTCTTGAAAGAATAGTGTAAGACTCTGACGTCAACAATAGAGGCCCAATCGTTCAAAAGTTCGTCCAATTACTCTCTCACGCTGACGATATTGACATAATCGGACAAACAAAGCGTGATATCAGTGGTGCTTTCGTGAGTATTGTGGAGGAAGCTTAAGAAGATAGGTTTAACGGCAAATGAAAGCAAGATCAAGTATATGCTGGTAAAAAAGAAAAGACATCCAACACCTACGTGACTTCTTGGACAGAAACGTCACTATAGACAGCTAACGATACCAGTGCTGGGATCAAACGAAGAATTACTCTTGCCAATCGCTGTTTCTTTGGGCTTAGAAAGCAATTTAGAAGCAAAGCCCTCTCTTAAGCAACTAAGGGGTCCCTAAGGCGCTTAGCATCCCAGTCCTGATGTATGGATCGGAGGCAAGGACACTATTAACGGTGGATGTAAATCCCTTTAGGCTGTGTTGAGAAAAAATTCTCCGGGTGATTTTTGGTTCTGTATGCATAGAAGGAGAATGGAGAAGAGGATATAAAAACGAACTATACGGGCTATACAGACTGACCTAGTCACAAAAGTAAAAAGCCAAAGATTGAGATGGCTGGGTCAACTAGAGCGAATAGATATCAATGCTCCGGCCCGTAAAGTCTTTGAATCCACCCCGTGGGACGGTGCAGAAGAGTAGGAGAGGATTACAGGTGCTGCACCGAAGCGAAAGCGGATCTCAACCAACTTGGTGTGTGAAACTGGAGACAGTTAGCTAGAAACCAAGCCGGATGGAAGAAGCTTGTTTGTTGAGGCCCTGGTCCTCCCTAGATAGTAGCGCACCTTAAGTAAGTAAGAAGAAGAGATGAAGCAATCTTAAGTTGATGTTGTTCTGGGGTAGGTCCGTTTGGGTTCCGAGATAACCACCCATCATAGAATGCTGGGGTGGAATCGGCTAAGCTGATAGTCGTTTTGATAGTCGTTTTGACGATAGCTATCTCAATCATAACTATAGGGAAAAATATAGAGAGAGCAATCGTCAAAACGACAATCATTTATTTTAGCGATTGCTTTGGTCTTACGCGATACGGGCCCTGATTGCCAGTCAGCAATCGCCTAGCCTTCATTGGCGACATCAGTATCCTGACAAAGGTTATGTCTGGCGTTGAAGTCGCCACCAATGAGTCCATAAATGCTTCTCTTAACGATGTTGCTGAGAAAGTGAAGGTCACTGTGGACGTTTTTCATGATTTATTTGCATTTGAAGTAGAGCTTGATGATGGTGAGAGCAAAATATAGTAATATTTTCTCAGGTTTGTAAATAAAACTTATTCACTTTATTTAATTTCTACACTTATTTATTTCACAAAATAAAACACTACTATTCTTACTACACACTATTGTTCGACACTGAATTTACCAACTTTACTTTTCACTTTTATTACGAACAGCTTTATTCATTCACGATTAAAAACAAACTTTCTCCACTGCCGGTCAAACATGTGCCTTTTATACTTGTTTGACAAGCTCTGGGGGTCAATTCTTGATCTGTGAAACTGTGAAGTGATAAATATGATAACGCCTTCATACCAAATGCGATTCTCAAAGTGTGAAAAAATGAAAACAAATGCCAAAATGTTTTCATATGATAATTCGTTTATCACAATCATTTCATTCTGTGAAAACCTGTGAAAAGAAAAATGATAAACAGAAACAAATTGTGCTCATTGGATACACCTAAGTCGCCATCTTGGTCTTTCTATGTCGTCACAATCATCTTTTTCTATGAGCAATTGGTAGCATTTGTCATGTTAGTACTTTTTAGTACTCACTTTGACAGCTGTTTTTCATAACTAGTTCGGGAATCGCATTGCGCGTGTTTGTGAAGGGATAAAATGATAGAACTCTGTGAAAACTGAAATGATAACTTTGTTTTCATTTCACAGTTTCACAGATCGAGAATTGACCCCCTGGATATTACTTGAATATGATAGTATCTTCTTCTTGTGCTTTCCGTAGGGAAAATTTACCATAATTTCCCTTTGTAAAGCTTTTATTTTGATATTTAGCACCAAAGCTCTAAAGTTCACGAAAGCTCTCCGTGGGTATAGGTTTGAGTCAGGTTTAAGCTGGAAGATGGCGCATCTGCATTCGAGAGTCGTTATAAATAGTAAAGAGTTTGTGTGCCTTGTGACCTTCAGCTCTATTGTGCCCGTTTGTTTGCTGTCGAGAGTCGTTAAAGTTCAAATATGAAAGTCATTACAATATTAAATTTCCCATATAACGCTCCACCGCGCCCCCCCCCCCCTCCCAAATAAGAATATATTCCATACATTAAGCATTTTGTCCTCATTTTAAAGCAAGATTTCCCCCCGAATCGAAATCGTGCGTACGCCTGTGGTGAAGGCCAATATATGGCTGATTTCCTTTTTACTTTTAATCAATTTTCTTTTTTTTTCAGTGTACAGAATTCTCAGGATAGCACTTTCGTGTTCACATCAATTTACACAAGTTGTACACCCGCAAGGCTTGGCACGAATACGAAGCGTGAACTCCTCGCGCGATCTCAGAGGATATCGGTAAAATCAGTGTGACACCACCGCAGCAGCCTAAGGCTGCTTTACTGAACATGAAATCAACGACGAACGATGCGACGACTAAGAGGCTAAGAAACGACACAGTCGACCAAGAGAGTGGCGTGGGGCAACACGCGAAATGTCTTAATTTGTAGCTCGTATTAGATTTTAAGTAACGAGCAATTAATGTTCGCCTAGGCATAACCCCCGCTCTAAAGACACCCCATTGGCATTGTCGATGTCCAGCCGTGTTGGAAATGAACGCTTGCATATTGCTCCTCACTTATTCCCATCATCATTCGATTTGCTTTCGAACATTGGGTCCTCGATTTCCTTAGCTGGATGCTCGTAGTCCTCCTCCGATATGAGGACGCAAGGTGATTAGGTTATTTATTGGGATCTAAGTGATTCCCAATGAGATCCAACCCAAAGATTAAACGGCATAAATCTCAGCGGGAAGCCAAGAAACTCTCACATTATGACGACCGCATGAATATAGAATGCTTCGCGCCTCTACACAAGTATCTTCTGCTACACCCAGATCCCAAAGTGATTCATTTTCTTGTCGCATTAGGTGAGAATAAAAATTAATGTTGGGGGATTGTTTAAAAAAAAATAATTATTTCCATTTGTATTCATAACCATTTCAGAACTTGTTTCGAAATGAAACTTAATTGACCTTTGTGTCGTTTTCTATAAATACTTTTGGGCTCTCATTTCTTTGGTGGATGCAATTAATTAGCAACTTACATAAATATACCTACCTTTATGCACAGTTTTGTTTGGTTAAGACTTTCTTTATAAAGTGTGAAAAGGGAATCGAATTTCAAAACAAATAAATTAATCAGATTTTAAATCGGACATCTTAAAGGTTCTTCTTCTTCAATGGGACAAGGCTGTAGCTGGAAAAATATTTCGGATGGTGTTTTAGGCTGATTTGGATTTGGATTAGTCTTCGATCTATGTTGCAACAGCCGAGGGTTAGTATATAAAGATCTGGGGTTTGTTGCCACTCTGGCTCACAACATTATCTTGAGTAAATCGGCTACAAAATCTTTTTTATATTTAAAATTGAGAGACTTTTCAAAATAATTCGGAGAAGGGGTCACTGGGAACCCATTAACTTGCCTATAACCAATTCTTCCCTGTAAAATCGACGGTCTTGTCGAAGGTGGGTATATCGTATATGTCACCATCACCACACCACACCACACACTCCGTGTTAATACGAATGAAAAATTTAATTTTAACAATCTTTAACAGATGTTCCTCTGTCCCAAGCGACACAAATGGAGAGAAAGATTATGTTTTCATGTTTTAAAAATTCATAAATCCTAAAATAGAGTTTGTTGTGGGCGTGTAAATTGGTTGGACTCACGTCCGTCGTCGTTCTTTTTTTTTATTTTTTTGAAAATCAAATAAATTATACGGGGGGCGATACAATGTTAGTAAATACAAAACGATTTCTTGTTATTTAATTAAAATCGACAATCGAGAAGTTAGTGTTGTTGGTTATTTTTTTTTATGTTTTAATCCAATCAAGTGACATTAAACACGACAGCTTAATAAAAATGGGGGAGAAAAATAGGCAATCAAGTTAGGTTAATAGTTGAGATTCTAAGGTCTCTATTCGGACAAAACAAAATGATGGGTCACATAAAATATAAAAACACTATAAATATAGGGGAAAGTATATTAAATGTTTAGTCTTGATTGTAAAATATGGTTAAACATACACATTTTATTTGTTTTACAAAATTTTTGGTAACCCATTCGATTGCAATACAAATTAATATCGACACCGACACATATTCACCTTGGCTTGAGGGCCATGCAACTCGCTTCTTCTTGACATCAAAATGTTATCGGATGCTGGTCTCGTCCATCCGGACTTGCTAAACTAATGAGGGCTAATATTGCACAAAAGACAAAAATAGCAACAATATAATCTTCTGTCAGAAATGACTGGAGCTATAAATCGGCTGAAATCTTGGACGAGCCTATCAGAGAGATTGTGTGCGCAAAATAATTTCAACATAGAGAATTAACGGTGTCACCAACAGCCTGGAAGACAGAGATCTTATACAATGAACTAACCTAGGATACCTAAAGCTGAGGTCAGTAAGGATTTTCAGTATTTGCAGAGAGTGCAGAAAAAGAGGTGGTGGCGGATGAACACTTTATGGGCCAACGGCAACGCTCATATCCCCGTTTAGTGGCCTACTGGCATCGGATTATCTGGCCTGATTTCCTAAGGCTTATAACAAGGGTCTGGGTACTTGTGAAACTTTTTTGTTTCTAGCTGTGGTAAGTCAGCGGGGTCCAGGGTCAACCAAAGAAAGCAAAAGCACTCGGTCAATATAGAGAGCTCAGAGCTCCAGTTCCAAAGAAGGTATACATATTTACTATGTATGTTTATATAGTATAACAAGGTATTTCATACAATTTTCCAATGTTTTCGGTCTTAAAATAAGCTAGCAAAGTATTTCAAATACTTTTTACAATAGTTAAGGTCTTACGATAAGCTAACAAAGTATTTCGTAATACTTATGGCGGAATCAGTTCCCTAACTTTGTACGGAGCTTAAGCAGCGAAGTTTGGGATAGAGTCCCTAATCTTAGCTTTTCGGAACAGGTTAAGACAGCGAAGGTTGGGATAGATCCCGATAGAAAAAGTTTAGACAGCAAAGGTTGGGAGAGAGTCCTTATAGTAGGTATAGGCTTTTCAGAGGAGGTTAAGACAGCGAAGGTTAGATAGAGTCCCTAGTCTTAACTTAGACGGTGGGGAGGACAGGAGGCTCAGACAGTGAAGATTGGGATATAGTCCCTAGTCTGAGCTAATGATAAAATTGGAGGAAGAGAGCGGAGGTATTTAACGGCGGACGCCAAAAAGTTTGAAGCTATTGCCTGGTATATATGTGACCAACAGTGTGGTTCGAATTGAATGAATGAATGAATTAGTTTAAGGGTGTAATTGCACTGCGACCTTAAGATCTATTTTGCCCCCTTACTAGAGCTTGATGAGGTTACTCATTCTACAGCTCATCCTCCAAATTGATTTCTTTAAGAAACTTGAGTATTTGGAGTACTTTTAGAGAGGATAGTTCTTTCTCCTCTATCTGGTGATTTCCCAGATGCCTTTGTCTTTGATGCACAAGTGCATCACATCTACCCAATATGTGGTTCGGGGTTTCCTCGTGCTCATTGCAAAATCTGCATATGGCACTGTTCCAGGCCAAGAATTCGGAGGTGTCTCCTTAACTTGCAGTGGCCTGTGAGGAATCCCGTTATTATTCTTATTCTATTTCTATTTAAGCTGATGCTTAAGTCTATCGTGCTTGGTTGTAATCCCCAAGTAGAAGTTTGGCCTGCCTCAGCTTAGGGAGCTCTTTCCAGATTTTTTGAACTTTTCTCCCTCTCTGCTGTTTTGATTTTGTTTTTAAGCACGTTTTCTCCTAATCCGCAATAAGGCTCTGGCCTCATTATGGGTGACATTGCTCCTTTTTTTTGCTAAGGAGTCTGCCTCTTCATTGCCCTGTATGCCAACGTGACCAGGTACCCAATGAAGTGTGTAACATAGTTATTCTTGCCCAGTTCATTTAGCCTGCCCACACACTCCCATACCAGCTTAGAGCTAATGCTATACGAGCTTAGTGCTCTGATTGCGGCCTGGCTCTCTGACATGATTGCAATATTTTGGTTTTTATATTTTCTTTCGAAATTTCTTTCTGCACATTTCCCTATGGCATTAACTTCTGCCTGAAAAATGCTGGTGGACTGTCCCATCGGTATGAAAAGCTTGGTTCTAGGCCCAAATATTCCAGCCCCAGTCCCCTCAGACGTTATCGATCCATCAGTATACCATTTGATGGCATTTGCTTTAAGAGTCTAGTTTACGTTTTCGTCTACCCACTCTTTTTCCATCACTTAGCTCCGTATGAAAGTTCTTAACGAAGTTATACTTTTTAATCATGCCATCTCTGGGAATGTCAAGAAGGTTTGATTCTGGTGGACGTGCAAATCGAATCTCTTTCCCTTAGACAATGATTTTCCCCGTCCCAGTTCCCTCCCTTGCAAATCTCATGGTGGCTCCCTTAGCAGCACTAATCTATGGCCACGTGTAGTGGGGTCAAGTCCAGAATGACTTCCATAGCTGCTGTAGGGCAAGTTCTCATTGCTCCGGTGATGCAGATGCATGTGAGCCTTTGTACCTTATCTAGTGATTTCCTAGCTGTAGTAAGTTCGGTTCTTTTGTTCGAATTAGTCTGAAACTAATTTATTGAGATTTCCTTACCAAGTACACTAAATAGGTACCACAACACACTGTGGTACCTCGTGCATGATGGTTAGTGCGTTGGACCGTCATGTCGATTCCCCACCGTGCCACCTAAAAAACAGAAATGCTTTATCCGAAGTACTGCCTCTTGCGAGGAACTGACAAATCCTTCAAGAGTATACTTGTCATGAAAAAGTGCTTCTCCGTCTAGCTGTTCGGACTTGGCATAAAACTGTAGGTCCCCTCCATTCCTGCCAACAACACGCACACAGTAATGGTTGAGAGTTGTAAGTCACTAGGCCCTGGTTCTACATGAGCTGTTGCCCCACCCAATTTATTTATTTATTTAACACACGGTGGCAAGAATAATCTAAATTTCGATGAAATTTCAACCCTTACTACTTGTTAACTTCGCTGCCAGAAGCAAATGTGGATTGTATGAACTGCGAACGAAATTTATCTGCTGACCTCGTCAACCGCCATCACCAGTGTGTGTACTCTTTTGCATTTTTGCGTGGGCGCCTACGAGGTATGCAATACTTTCTGGAAATTTGCTGCTGACGTTGCGTCGTAGCCTGCGGCAACTGTGTGTCCTCTTCGGGATTTTGTATGGGCGCTTTTGTGATATGTAATGATTGTTGGCCATTTCATTCTGAAGTAGAATCCTGGGCGTTTTGCATCCTTTGGGTGATAAAAGGTGTAACTTTGTTACATACTCTGGGATTGGGGGCTGAGTCGTCGGGTTAATTTCCCTACCACGTTAAAAAATCAGTTATGAAAGAGACACGAAAGACCTTGGATAATGATAACTCTGAAATGGCACCAAGGCTCAGCACGTCAACGAATAATGACTTGGGATTAAGGTGGTACTTGGAGCGTGAGAGCCCTTTACACTCCAGGGGCAACTCGAAAACTTGACTCTGTCCCCACGTGGTACAAGGCATACATTACCGCAAGCCAGGAAATGCGATGGATAGGATCAGGTTCATGATGAAAAGCCCAAATTTCCAAATTTTTGATGAAGAAGTAAATTTATTGACTTTAATCCAATAAGTGATCGCCTAGTTGTGATCTGCATCCAGTGGCGTAGCGAGGGTTCGAGCCGTGGGGGGGTGACTTTCATTAAAATGCCGACTTATTTTAGGAATTTGCCGACTTATTTTAAAAATTTGCCGAATGTATAGATTTAGCATTTTTCGGGTGAAACTCAAAACAAGGGAAAAGAAAAAAGGGGATTTTTTTCCGAGTGGAATGACATTCGGGCGGAAACTCCTGATCGGGCTGATTGATTTTAGCTCAAATCTTCACTTCGCCACATACACTTTTGAGATTCCGAAATGCGAGATTTTTCAATGAAACCGCCTTCAACTGATGTAAGAGATTTTAAGCACTTAGGATTTAGGAGCAATGATTTTCCATGAAACAATTTTAAAATCTTGGGAACTATTATTTGGTAGAAAAATTAGATATCAATTATTTTTGGATTTATGTATTCATTTATAATAAATAATTAATAATAATGGAATAAATAAATTAATACTATTATTGCAACGATTTATCTAAATAAGAAATAATTTTTTAACAACGAATTAAATTCATGAACATTTATATTATTATTGCAGCAATTTTTTTTGTTTAGGTCTTTATAAAAAAATTAAAGTAACGCATAATTCTATCAGCATCAGCAGTTTAGTCATTTATAATAATAAAATACATTAATTTATTAATATTGCAGCAGTTTATTTATTTAAAATAAACAATTTTTAATAATATAGCTTATTATTTATAATAAATTAATTTTGATAATAAAATTTATTAATTTATATTTATTATTATTTTATTGCAGCACATTAATAAGTTGTAATGAAAATTTAATATTTAAATTTAACATTGTACTATCTAGATTTTATTTCGGCGGTGTTTTAATATGGACCATTCTTCAACGAACTCATTAAGAATAATTTCAAACGATCATCACCCATTGTCGTGCGCAAATAGACTAATTTTAATTTACTAAATGATCGTTCACAAGAAGCTGATGTCACAGGAGCAGTTAAAATGAAGCAAATGAGTTTGTGCACTAAGGGAATTACCATTTTCAACTTGAACACAACTTTGGTAATGTCCTCGAAATTTATACAATTTGTGGATGAATCAAGAAGAATTTGCAACTCAGAAAACAAACACTCTGGATCTTTTTTAAAAAATAGGGGCTCCAATTTCATTATGGATTCCACTGATTCTATTGTGACATTGCCTCTGTCTACTGGAATTTCAAAAATCTTTTGAAAAGGTTCAAAAGATGAAAAATTATCTTTAAAATTATCGTTTATACACGTCGTAAAAACTTGCAAAACCGTTCTAAATTCTTTTCGATAAAATGTTTGGAAATCGAAGTCGAAAGCTGTTTCTGGATTTCCATGGATTCTTCTTGGTACACGGCGTGTTCTATGATGTTTCAGAAAATCATTCTCTGGATTTATTTTTAATTTCTCAGCTAATGAAGTATGAAGATGAACTGTTTATTAATGCATCGATTTGGTCGTCATCGTCATTCATTTGTTGAAATGATATTGATGTGCTTCGAATCAACAATACAGCATCAATGACATTCAACTCTTCAGCTTCTAATTTTCTGTCAAATTTTTTGCTTTAAACATGAAAAAAATAATACGAGTTTATAAAATCAAAATCCAAGATTTTTTTGCAGCAGACCAGCAGTGGAGGAACAAGTATTATTATCAAAAGAACTTACATCGGTTTTTATTTTTTCGAAACCATGTACAATGCCTTCGAAAGATATCCAAACAGCCTTTACTGCCTCAGCTCTAGCTGTCCATCGAGTTTTTGACAAATTTTCAATGCTTTTGAACTACTCACGCATACATTTAAAACGTTTTGTGCTGCCGTAGAAGAAAACATATAATTCTTCCAAATCATTGAAAAACTCTTTAATCAACACACTCGAATTACATATTGCTTCAACGAATATATTGATACGATGCGCTTAGCATGGAATGTAAGGGATTATCTTAGGCGCCAGTTATAGCGATCAGAAAAAAACCTTCCGAAAAAAAAAAATTATTGAAGTTTGTATTACTTTTCACTTCGATTTGATAGCCAAATGATATATCAATCGACGCGTAATTCAGCGTAGAGTTTTTTTCGCGAAAAAAAATTGCCAAAATAATAGTTTTTTTATGTTTTAAATGGATTTATTTGTTTTTCGGATGAAATTTCGTTTTTCGTATCAGCTGATTACTTTTTAACAGAAAAAGGAACAAATCATTCCACTGATTTGTGTTCCAATTTTTTCTGTTCCACTGAAAGAACTCCATCCGAAAAAGTTTTTCTGATATTTCAATCAGAAAAAATCTTGGCGGCTGTTTGTTTGTTTTGCGAAGAATCTAGTTTTTCTGACACATTTTTTCTGATTGCTATAAACAACCATCAGAAAAAAGAATCAATTTCATACTGTTTCAAGTTTTTCGGATGGGTTTTTCTGATCGCTATAACTGGCGCCTTACCGCATTTTTCCGATAGTTTTTGCTGCGTACCGTTGTACTTTCCGGACATGTTTTTGGCGAAGTCATAAGATTGAAAAGCAATGTTTTTAATGGAAATTCCTACTGACTGAAGGGTCACTTTTATTTGTTGGGCCAATTCTTCTCCCGTTTTTACTTGCGATATAGGTACTATAGGGCAAGTTTTGGATTCGTGCAAAAAAAAAAATTTCGAGATAACAATCAAACATGACATTACGATGATAGAGAACACGAAAAAAGTGGGTGGCACAATTCTGTCTGTCTGTCTGTCTGTCTGTCTGTCCGTACCTCAACCTACAGCCTAAAACACTGAAGCGATTTTCTTCAAATTTTGAACTTAAGGTTTTTTTGAAACTCTCCAGAGGGGAAATTGAAATTTTTTTTTAGCTCAAAAAATAACGGTACTTGCCATACAACCGTTAAGGAAAAGCTTATTTATCTCAAAAACGGCTCCAACGATTTTGATAAAAAAAAATCAGTGTATTACTGTAGATATAATGTACCTTTAAGTAGGAAAAAAAATCACCAGAAACATTTATTAACGGTACCTGCCATATAACGGTTTTTTTGATTTTTGGTTTTCTCATTAACCACTCATCCGATCTCAATAACATTTTTTTCACAAAAGCTTTGTTGGAATATAAATAAAACTGCATACCAAAATTTTTGAAAAAATAAATTTTGGATTTTTAAAAAAAGATTCAAAATTTTTTTTTGAAAATTCAATATTTTAAAAACGGGTTGATGAATTAATTTGAATTTTCAGTTTTAAATGTATATTAATATATACTCAAAATTGGCATACCAATTTTTTTTTTGAAAATTGTTACAAAAATTTTATATATACAAAATTAATTTTTAAGAAAACGGCTCCAACGATTTTAAATTTTTTTTTTGCATATATTAATATTTATTCAAGTTATCAAATGGTGTACTTTTTTTTGAGCTCTAAGTTATTTATCAGACTGTTTATACAATTAATAGAACGATTTAAATGCTTTTTATACTTTTTCTATAATAACTTGAATATTTTTTAAAGTTCTTAAGTCCCACACAACTTGAACATAAGAGCAAGTACGTGCGATCCAGTCGTGCATTTTATTTTCGTTAGGACGACGTCCATTTTCAGAAGACGTTCAATAGGAATAAGTTTCTCGTTTGCTTTCACTACGTATCGAACATTAATAGCAAGTCGATCTTGATGTGATGAGTCTGGAGTTGTGTCAACCATTACAGAAAAAATATCAGCTTTATTGATTTCATTTACAATGGATTTTCGAGTTCTAGTTCCCAAGAGATCAATGAATTAATTTTGGGCATCCAAACTAAGGTACGTCTAAGGTGGTCTTTTTGATGATTCATCCAACCATTATTTTTTTTTTTCAAATTAAGCTTCGTTGATTTGCCGACTCTTGAATTAGTCGGCATATTTGCGAAGTTCGCAATCGGCAAAAATGCTCGTTTTATTAGATTTTTTTTTTTTCAAATTAAGCTTCGTTGATTTGCCGACTCTTGAATTAGTCGGCATATTTTCGAAATCCGCAATCAGTAAAAATGCTCGTTTTATTATTTTTTTTTTAAATGAAGCTTCGTTGATATGCTGACTTTTGAATTAGTTGGCAAATTTCCGACATCCGCAATCGGCAAAAATGCTTAGGCTCGATTTATTCATAATTGTTTGCAAATGAAGCTTCGTTGATTTGCCGACTCTTTAATTATTCGGCATATTTTCAAAATCATTTTCAAAATCTGCAATCGGCAAAAATGTCGATTTGCATAGGTACATTTAAAAGTTTAAAAACCTATATACACTCCTCGTCAACTGAATACGCACAAACATTTTTTAATATACTTTATCCATTTTTTCCAAACAGTGATGGTTATTATGCCATCTGTTGATGCTAACTATTCCCTTAAGATGTTAAGCAGATAATTCCGAAAGAATTATCCAAAAACAACCGTGGGTTTTTCTTCAACTACTTGCAAAGTATTTTATATGCAAAGTAGGAGTTTTTTTTTTAGTCAACTGAATAGGTACAACGCCATTTTCTTCGTTGTTTATAAGTTTTTTGGAGTGCTTGACAGTTTAAATTAACGATTTTAGTGTTTTCAGTAAAATTTAATTCTTGATTTCAAATTTTAAGAAAAATGGGTAGATCTACGTGTCTTAACAGTGTTGAAAAAGCTAAAATCGATTTACTTAGAGACCAAGGCCTAACTGGACGTGCAATAGCTGATAAAGTTGGCCGAAGTTTTATGTAGTTTATTCTTACTTGAAAAATAAAGATGCATACGGCAAAAACATGAAGGGAGGTAAGAAAACAGCAAAAACAGCAGCTGAGAGACGAAGAATTTTAAGATATGCATCAAATTCTTCTGATTCTGTGGCAAAAATAAAACAAAAAGTCGGCGTAAACGCAAGTTGCTCAACAGTATTAAGAGTAATCAACAACTCAAGCCATCTTAAACGAATGAAACTTAAGAAAAAACCACCACTTGACGAGAGACGGAAAATGTTGCGATTAGATTTTTCAAGACTTCACATGAGTTGGAAAAAAGAATGGTATCACGTGGTTTTTGCAGATGAAAAAAGTTTAATTTCGATGGCCCTGATGGGTTCAACTTCTATTTTCACGACTTAAGAAAAGAAAAAAGATTTTTAAAGCGCCATCATAGTCGTGAAGGAGGTGTCATGATATGGGGAGCAGTCAGTTATTATGGAACAGTTGAGCTCGAGGTTGTAACATCAAGAATGACAGCAGCTGGGTATAAAGTAATTTTGGAAAGAAATTTTCCTAAATTTTCTAACATCTTTGGACCCATAAACTGGACCTACCAACATGATAATGCGCCTATTCACTCAGCGCGCATAATAAAAACATGGGTAGAGGAGCAACAAGTGCAGTTGCTTCAATGGCCGCCGTACTCACCTGATCTAAACATCATAGAAAATGTCTGGGGATGGTTAGTACGCAAAGTTTATGAGGGTGGTCGTCAGTTCGAAGACAAAGAAACCTTAATTTTTGCAATCTAGCGTGGAGCGAAATTTCGTTAAATTACATTAATTAAAAAGCTATACGATTCCATGCCGGATCGAATTTACGAAGTAATTAAAAATAAAGAGGGAAGTACCCACTACTAAACTTAAACAAAAACTTGTTTCATTCCATTCCAATACCAATTTTAATTTTTGTACCTATTCAGTTGACTCAAAAAAAAACTTCTACTTTGCATAAGTTACACTTTGGAAGTGGTTGAAGGAAAAACTCACGGTTGTTTTTGGATAAAACTTTGAAATTCTGTTATTTATATGTTACGAAAATTTTTACCATTAACAGATGGCATAATAACCATCACTATTTGGAAAAAATGGATAAAATATATTCAAAAATGTTTGTGCGTATTCAGTTGACGAGAAAATATTGTAAAATTTCTGGTTTTATTATTTTTTTTTAATTGCTTGAATTAGTAAATCTAGCTTCCTGAATTTGCCGACTCTTGAACTAGCGTGGGGGGGTGGTACACCCCTCCACACCCCCCCCCCCTCACTACGCCCCTGTCTGCATCAAAGCCACTTCCCAAAATATAAGCCTAAAAGAAATGTTCACACGTCCCTCACAGTGGAGTTGTAAGCTTTTCAAACGAAGAGTTTTCTGGACAGATCGGAACTTTCGAAGTCTTCGCAGAGTTCGATGTGGAAATTTTGCTCGAAGACCTCAATGCTCTACGGTGGATAAGTTGGTCGGCACAGCCTTCACAGGGAGTCAAACGATACCGGCCTCCGACTAATAGACTTTTCAGATGCTTGTAATATGGTATGAGTAGCACCAGCTTTCCCCGGTTAAGAATCCACCATGAAGCAATTGGGCACTCCCCAAATTGTTGAAGCTCCAACGAAATCGATCGATCGGCTGATAGACGAAAGACACGCCTATAACACTTACGACGTGCATAATTACTTTTTGAGAATAAACGTGGACTTTGACCATTTCCTTGTTTCGGCAAGGCTTAGTGCTCGACTGTCAAATGAGAAGAAATTTGAAGTTGGTCGCCTTAGCATGCGTGGAGTCACAAGAAGCTCTACGCTGTGCAATCACCTGACGCAGATGTCAACAATCAGCGGTCCCCGTATCGCGATATCATTAAAGAGACAGCCAAAACCACAATACGTTACCAACCACCCCTGAAAAAGAACCCGTGGAATGATGATGAAAGCGTACAGGTGAAAAAGGAGTCAGAAAATGTACCTGCCAATATGCTGTAGCGAAAAACAAGAGCAATGAAAGGAGAGTATCGAGCAAGGAGAAGAGATGAGAAGAAAAAAGAAAAGGGCGTACGCTGCCTCCAAATATATATAGGATCGAAAAGTCTAAAATCGAAGTTACTCCCGGAAATAAAAAAAACCCAAGCAACTGACTGCTGGATTTCAGGCTTTTCGAAACATTAAAGGTAGGTAACCTAGTCACCGAAGCACAGGGAATAGTAGATGTATTCAAGCGCATTTTTAACAGGTTATCAGGTAGAGCGAGAAATAGGACAAGAAGTGAACTAAGCTCCATAGTCAATGATTACACAGTACCACCACCCAGCATAGAAGAAGAACACTTAGCTGTAAAGAAGCTCAAGAACAAAAAGGCCGCTGATGGATCTAATTGTTTACCAGTGGAGCTCTTCAAGAACGGAGTGGATACGTTGAAAGGGCGCATTAACTTAGCAATCAAGTATGGGTAGAAGAACACATGCCCGATGACTGGTCTATCAGCATCATAATCTACAAAAAGCGAGATCCTTTTGTATAAATTAGCGGCGAACTATAGAGGCATTTCCCCAAGCAACATAATAATCGGGAAAGAACCAGTGTGCCAGGCAGATCGACCATGGACCAATTTATTCACTTTCAGGAAAATCTTGTAAAAGACCAATTAATTTCAAGTCAGGACTCACCATCTATCAAGACCATCGGCCACTCCCGACAGACCGTTATAAATACTTTCATAGAACAGACGCAACTTGTTGGCCGGACAAGACCAAATTTATGTCAAAACAAACAATGAAAAATGTGTCAACCGGCTCGAAGCAGTTAGGGTAATGATCTTCCATGCAGTAAACATTAATCGCACGAACGACATTTTAGAGGATATCGGAGGAAGAATCTCCCTAGCAAACCGGTGCTGCTTCAGTTTGGCGCAATAGATGGGCACAACATTTCTCACACGAAAGAGGAAGACTGCCAGCCCTGCTTTATGGCGCAGAATAGTGGGCGATAAGCAAAAATTGAGAGCTGATATTGAGCTCCTTCGAATGAAAAATTATTCTACGGATATTTGGTCCTATAAGTGCGAAGATGGTGAATGGAGGAGAAGATAACATGGCAAGCCTTATTAGCTGTATTAAGATGTGGATGTAATCCGGAAAAAACACGTCGATTACATTGGCTTGACCACATCAAGCGATTGAACAATAATGCTCCAGTCAAAAGGGTGAATCCCATCCTCCAGGTTCGAGAGTACGAAGAAGACCGAACATCCTCCGATTAAAGGCCAAGCCACCGCGAATGCCAGAAAGCTTGATCTAGATATCTGGAAGCAATGTGCTTGGGATCGTAAAGGTTGAAGTGCTGCCGTGTTTCAGACCACAACCATTCATTGATGCCTGATAAGCAAATTAGTAAGGACTCTTACTAGTCTTGCTTTGCAGTACTGAGTGAACTTGAAACCGAAAGGAAGGGCCGAAACTGGGTTCCTTCGAAAGAAAACATCTTTAAAAATAAAACCTGTGTACAATAACGGCGAATGCATAGAGATAAAATATAACCGTGAAATGTTAAAAAGATGTTGATCCTATCCACAAAGACAAAACACTTCGAAAACATTGCCTCAGCCATACCCAACCCAGCGAATGATAAACAATGCTCCATTCAAGAACGTAATCAAGTTTTAGCCTCCTTCAGTCTGTAGACAACACGAGCCTCCGATGTAAGGAAGCAGTTTGTATGTGTTTGTTCAGTCAAAAAGGCAAAAAATGCGGATAATTGGTATAGACCTTTATTATGATATAACAAATCGACGATTAGTTTATTTTGTTCAAAATCGAAAGTTTTTTAAAAAACATCCTTAATTTTCAGTTGAACCGAGGATTCACTTCGAAAGTTAGATTCTCACTCAGCCTAATGTACCGGGCCAAATATAAAATGATAAAAATAAAAAAGGTCTTTAGTTTTTAATCCAAACGCAATTATTTATATTCTTTCTATGGGCCTTTTTATTGATGTCTATTAGAAAACATGACGACTGTGCTGACTTACCACTCTGCCAGCTAGTCAAGTGTTTGTATCTTAATTAATTTTCTGAACTCCTCGAGAAACATTTTTTTTCCATTACATGGCCAATTTGTCTTCAAGTGGATTCAAACCATTTGCTATACAAACAAAAACAAATTCTGTCTAACCGCAGTGCTACTGAATAAACAAACTCTCTCCTCACTGTCGTCCATAGAACATGCCTTTGCCTAATTGGAGGATGACCATATTATGAAAATGGTATCTATTTTATACCCATACAATACTCATGTACGACTGAACTCTTGAGACGTCCAGACAGTAGCTCTAAATGATGCCAATCGCTCTCCTACGTTTTTCATGCATGAAGCATGATGAACAGGAAGTGCCAATAACAATTTTTAAAATTAAACCAGGTGTCGATCCATTGGCAATAATTATAGTCATCCAATTAATTGATTCATTTCTGGCTCCAAGATCAACCCATAGAGAAGTGGATAATTGCGCCACTACGTCGGAATTAACTATGTTCCTATATTGACAGTGTCAAAACCCTTATACCTACCTGAGTTATTCCTTGAAGTATAGAGACCCATGTCCAAGTCCCACCATATGCATGATAAAGCCTCTAGGTGTCCCATTGTCCGAACTATTGTTTGTTTTATCTTTATCTATGAGTAAATGACACAATCCGTGAAGACAATAAAAAAAATGTAGACTCTTCTTGATTTCGTGGGTCTTTGTCCTTGTCCTTGGTATCGAAAGAGAATGATGTCCTTTTTTTTGTTGGTTTGAAGGCTTGTCAACGCATTCTGGGAATACGAGTTCTTTATCCCATGGATGAATTCAACAGTTATATTCGTCCGCTTGTGTTCGTATGTTTTTGGTAATGAAAGTTCTTAACCTGTTGTGCTACATGTTGCACTGATGAGATCTTGTATACGTGCAGCAACAGCAACTCATGCTGAGTTGTCCCTTTGTTTGGTTGCATTTTCTGTTATATACCAAGTCTTTAATCGATCGATAGTGTAAATTTATCAAGGGAGGGTGTGTTATCGATGACAATAGACAAATGTCAAAATATATAAACAGGTGATTAATTGATTGCCCAATGCCCACCACCGTATAATGAAATGGTTTTTTTTTGTCAAGGAAACTTAATACTTTATTTGTTGTTTGTTTCTGTGAAAGGAAAAACAAAAGGTTTTGTTTGTTTTTAGGAATTCAGGAAGCATTTAGGTTCGATTTCTTTATAAAAAAAAATCCTCATCAGAGTTGAATTTGGTAATGTGTGGTTTAATAGACAAAAGAAATAGGAAGAACCAGTACAGAGTTGTCAAGCCATATGGTTATGTTTTGAATTAATAAATTTTTTTTAACACTGGTTTTCTGTGTTGATTAGTGCGTAGCATTAGCTCTACAGTGTTTTAATTTATTTTAATAGTTTTATTTAATTATAAATCATAGTGTTTGTTTTTTATCAAATTTAAATTGATTGCCTTCATTGTTTTGTATCCGTTTGTTATTAATTTGCTACATTTAAGTCATAGTGTTTAGTTTCAGTAAGTGAAATTCAATTAATTTTGTAATCTTGAAAGTCATTTGTGTCAATTTCATAAATCTCTTTATTTAACAATTGCATGAATCTTCTCTTTTCTTTTACACAAATACATACCTTTTAATATTTCGTCCCACCCTCCCTAAAATCTAATTGAGTGCTTCTGCATACTAAACTCACCACTTAACAATTTATATGCTTAACTTAAAAGCTTTCTTTTGATTATAGCCTATACTTTTCATTCTTTGACATTTTATTTTTCTCTTTCTAAACTAATCAATTACTTTCCTTGTTTTTTTTATTGTAATTAATTTAAGTCTATACTAAGAACCAGTACATCAATAGCAATCGGTGGTCGTGTTCGTCGAGGTGTGAGGAAAATTCAGTGCGAGACGTCCCGGGTTCAACTCCTAGTTTTTCCTAACTTTTTTTTTTTTTTTTTTTTTTCTTTCATTTTTTTTTTTCTGAAGTCATTATTTTTAATTAATTTTATTTATTGTACACATTTTAAGGACAGGCATCTCCGTTTTATATTTCATCATGGCCTGTTCTGCACCTAAATGTTCAAATCACTCAGCTACATCATCTCTTTTTGAATGCCATGGCCCCTGCGGAAACCTTTTTCACGCTAAATGTGTCGGTGCAACTAATGCATTAATTGACAAAATTAATTCCTCTGAAATTGGTTTCTGGTTTTGCGTTAGTTGTAGAAAGCATTCTGTATCCAGTTTGGCTTTTAAAATGACAGCTTTAAAGTCCGAGATTCTTAAGATCTCTAAAGCTTTCGAGGAACTATCCCAACATGTTTCTTCTGTTGTCTCAATTGTTGATAAATTTTCTTTTCCTAAAATTTTAGTAGATAAATCATCATCCACAAATGATGATGAATCACAACCCATAGTTCTAAATGATGCAGAATCTAGTCCGACCATTTCCCAAAATATATCAGATACTGCCTGTAAAAAGGGTAATAAAAGGGGACGTGATGCTGCTACTTCTTCGAAGAGTGCTGGTCCTGCTCCTAAAAGATCAAACATTATAAGTATTCAGGCTGACGTTAACTGTGCTTCTGATATCATTCAAGGAGAAGGCTTGGCAGTGGCTGGTGATTCAAGTATCGAGGTTGACCAACCCTCGGTACTTGGTGACTTGCCAGTGCTACAGCCTATAGAATTAGTTTCTGACTTAGATATTATAGATCCCACCCCTCAAATTAGTCTTGTTGTTCCCAGAGCTTTAGAATCGGTTCCTAAGCCCAAATCAATATTCATCTCTCGTCTTTTACCGGAAATCGTACCGAAGATATTTTGCAACATCTCATTGCCTGTAAATCCATACCCAATGTATCATCCATTAAATGTACTAAAATAAGTAAACCTAACAGTTTCGTTTCATCGTTTAAAATTACAGCTCCCTTCTCATTATTCAATTCAATTTTGAATAGCTCTTGGCCCCCTAATACATTGGTAAAAGAATTTACAATCCCTCCTAGGCAAAGAAAGATTGCAAACAACAATAATAATTTAAATGCAAAAAACTTAGTAGGTTCTCCCTCTACTACCAAAACGTAAGAGGGCTTCGCAGTAAAACTGCCAAAATCTTTCAAAACTCCTTAGCTTTTCCTTATGATTTATTTGCTTTCACAGAAACATGGCTTAATGACACGATCTTAGACACAGAACTATTTGATCAAGAATTCATAGTTTTCAGGAAAGACCGTCATGTGGATAATACGAATTTAGTAGGGGGTGGTGTCTTAATTGCGATTAGAAATCATTTCAACACAACTCCTATCATATTCCCTTTTGATATTTCAATAGAACTTGTCTGCATCAAAATATCCATGCATTCAAAAGATTTATTCATTCTAAATGTCTATATTCCCCCCAAAAGTTCAGTTTCAGTATATGTTGAGCTTTCCCATGCTCTCGACTATATTATTGACGTTGCTGGATTTGATAGTATTATTACTCTCTTAGGCGACTTTAACCTTCCATACATTGACTGGATTCCTTCAGAAGACGAGTCTTACTTTGAAGCATCGTTGACTTCATCTCAACAGGAGCTTCAACTGTTAGACCATATTATATCTACGGACTTACAGCAAATAAGCTGTATTAAAAACTCTTTAAATCGAATACTCGATTTAGTTTTCTCATCTGACGCTGTTAGTACTGTAGTGGTAGAGTCTACTACTGCAATATCAAACATAGATAAATACCATCCTCCTCTTGACATTTTTCTTGACTTGGACGGGCATTTACTTAATAATAGTAACTCACAAGACTGTTCATATTCTTTTGACTTTCGGAAAGCTAACTTTCAGTTGCTTTCTGAGCATTTAAGTGCATCTGGTATTGAAAATATACCAGTTTCAGGCGACATTGACGTTGCAGTTTCATACTTTTATCAAGTATTGACCAACTGTATTAATGACATAGTTCCACACAAAATACCCAAATACTCTAGCTTCTGCCATCCATGGTATACGAAAGAACTCAAAATTCTTCGTAATAAAAGAAACAGAGCTTGGAAGAACTTCATAAAAAGTATGTCCCTTGAGGACCGAGAATTGTATATTTCCTTGTTTGATGAGTTTAAAAACCTCTCCAATCATTTATACGCTGAATACCTTAAAAAAATGGAAAGTTCCCTAAAGCTTGACCCCAAAAGTTTTTGGAATTTCGTAAACTTGAAAAAGAAATCTGATGGCTATCCAGTCAATTTTACTTATAATAATATTATTTTAATAGTCCTCCGGATATTTGTGATGCGTTTGCTAACAACTTTCGCCAGTCTTTCGTTGATACCCCTGTCGATGTTGATGAGAACTTTTTTCTCTACTTAAAAGACTGCCCACAAACTACCTTCAATAATATCCCAATTATAATCGAAAAAATTTTACATTATATGTCCTTACTTCATGATGATTACTCGTCTGGACCTGATGGCATCCCACCAATTATCTTGAAGAAATGTAAATCAATATTAGCACCCCCTCTTTTTCATTTGTTTAACCTATCACTTAGCTCCGGTAAATTTCCAAGTATTTGGAAAAAAGCATTTATTACACCAGTTTTTAAAAAGGGTAACAGATCTGATATATGCAATTACAGGCCAATCTCCAAGCTATCTTGCATTCCTAAGCTTTTTGAGCAAGTAATGTGCGATAGTTTGACATTCAACTGTAAGAATATAATTTGCAATCAACAACATGGATTCATGCAAAAGCGATCGACAATAACCAATTTACTTGCATTCTTGCACAAGTGCTCAACTGCGTTGGAACATGGTCAAGAACTCGACTGCATCTATACAGATTTTTCTAAGGCTTTCGATCAACTTTCACACGATATCATCACGTTTAAGTTAAAGGTGTTTGGCTTCCCTCCTAAACTCATCAATTGGGTTTCTTCTTATCTCCATAATAGATCCTATCAAGTTAGATTTAGGAGCTCTGTCTCCAACCCTTTCTTTGCCAAATCTGGAGTTCCCCAGGGTAGTCATTTGGGGCCCCTTCTTTTTATCTTAGCTATCAACGACGTATCCCTCTATATACGTTATAGTGAAATTCTAATTTTTGCGGATGATATGAAAATTTTCAAAAGCATCAAATCTGTGAGTGATCGTTTACTTTTGCAAGAAGATATTAACAGTTTTGTTATTTGGTGTAGTAAAAACGGTTTAAATCTCAACCCTATTAAATGTCAGGCGATCATTTTTTCTAAAAAAAAAGTTCCTAGTTCATTTGATTATGAAATATCGCAGCACACATTGCGTCGTGTTGATAGTTTCAAAGACCTAGGGGTTCATTTTACTTTTAATCTTGATTTTACGAAGCATATAAATTTAATAGTCAACAAGGCAAACTCTATGTTAGGGTTTGTTAAACGTTGGTCTAAGGAATTTCAGGATCCTTATGTTACCCTCGCTCTCTACAACAGTCTTGTTCGCCCTCATCTTGAATACGCATCACAGGTATGGACTCCTTTTTACGATGTCCATAAGAATAGACTAGAAGCAGTACAGCGTAATTTTATACGTTTCGCCTTGAAAGGACTACCGTGGTCCGATCCTTATAATCTTCCTCCTTACGAACACCGGATTAAGCTTCTTCAGATTCAAACTTTGGCACAAAGGAGAATTAATAATGATATTGTATTTATTCATCAACTTTTAACGGGCGTTATTGATGCACCTGATTTATTATCTTGTACTAGCCTTAACTACCGTGGTGGAGGTCACAACACTCGTAGTCTAGAACTAATGCATATATCTCAACACCGTACCAATTATGGAATGCATGAGCCTTTTACCCGCATGTGCATCATTGTGAATTTGAACTCTAATTTTTTTGATTTTAATATAAGTAAGAATAGACTCAAAGCTTCATTGAAGACCAGTGTACCACGCTCTTAAATGTTTGTAATTGTTAATTTTTTCAATGTCATTTTATTTGTTATTTTATAATTATTGTTTTTAATTTTATTTTGTAAAGTGTATGTTTTAAGTAGTTTGTTGCTTACTAACTACTAACACTACACTAAGTGATGAGCCTGATAAGCACTTAATTTGTGTTTGGCAATTCTTTGGTCGCAAGATGTTGCTTGTACTAAGCTCTCTTCGGCAAAGATCTGATAGTGTAAAAAAAAAAAAAAAAAATAAGAAATATCTTAGGGCAAAAAGGGAAAACAAGACAATTTTTAAATTTAAATTATTCGTATAAATTTTTAAAGTGGTCTCTTCATTCAAACATGACTCAAAGTCTTAGGAAATAATTTCAAAGTATTAAAACTTATTCAACTGAAGAGCTAATTTTGGAGATGTGGATTCGAATTTATAGATTTTGAAGTAAAAAACAATAAACAAAAATTATTGTTTCCTGTTAGGAAATTTGTGAAAAAGGCATAAATTAACACTTCAATGGATCATAACCAAGTCCACTCTCCACAGTTCTATTTATTGTTATTGTATTATGAGTGGAGTGAGACATAAAGTGCTGTGAATTTCGAATTGCAAATAGTCGTGAGCTTTGGCACTTCATTCACATGAGTATCTACCTAATTTGTATGGTCGCAAAAAAGCAGGGCCGTCTTTAGACAATTGAGGGCCCTGGGCCCTTAACGATATGGGGGCCCCTTGAAATTGTTTTTATTGAAAACTATTTCATATTCCAAGTCTTACCATATTTTTTATTAAATTTAACTATGTATTAACTATTTTGGGGAGTATCAAAAGGTTAGACCCTGGTGGTCTTTAGAAACGTAGGTATACAGACAGTTGTTTTCACGAGATTTTGTGTTTAAAGAAAATTTTCTTTTCATTTATTTTTAAAATATGTTCAGGAAATATGTTTTCAAAACTTATAACGGTATAGTCCCATGGAAAATTGATAGATTTACCTTCCAGCCAGCGTTTCCACGATGAAAAAAATATTGAGGGCCTTTTTGGGTGCCATTTGTAAAATGTCCGGGACACATTCCGTCATGGAGAAAACTTCAATGAATCTAAAAGGTGATTACAAAACGAAATGTAGTTTTAATAAAATTGTCAACCACTTTCGAGAAAATTTGAAAACAAGAACTATTTACTAGCTAGCTTAGCCATACTTTAGAGCATTTAGGCAATATATTTTGATTCTCTTAAAGAAAATATTTTTGTATAAAAACAGAAAACTAATATTTGCGGGCCATTTCTGTTTGGCCAGGGTTAAGGGGCCAACCCTCAAAGTAGGAGGCCATATGGCCCGATCGGATATTTTATGGCAACGCTGCTACCAGCATTAGTCATGCTGCCACTTGAAATAAAATATCATTTGAACCAGTAAGAACAATAGCCTGCATGTTATTATTTTCAGAAGAGCTAAAATAAGGAGCAGATTATTTTTAAACACTTGTAGTTTTATAAAAAATAAATAATTTCTAGTTTTTAAATAAAAATGAATTGATTTTGATTTTTATTTGCAATATTTTTTTTTTTTATTATCCGATGGAAATCTTCAAAAGACACTCGGTAAGAATCGGTACCAAGTAGTGTGGGACTCTTACCGCACTAAAACCACCGGTGAATCAGGACCAATCTATGAAAGATCGACAAATGATTTTTATTTCTTAATTTTTAAATCGCATTGGGGAAGTTTAAAGTTATAACACTTTCCCATAGCTTTTAGACCATCAGCTCATGAGGCTTGGTTCTTCTTAATCTCCGAACATTGTTTTGTACATTTAGGACGGTCTCCATTTCAGAGTTTGTATGACTTTGCAGTCGCTGATTGTGTGATACAGCGTGTTTTTTAACCACTTTTGTAACCATTTCAATTTGAAGGTCACGGTGTAGATCGCTATTTCTTATATACCAAGGGGCATCAATTATTCCACGAAGGACCTTGCTTTGGAATTTTTGGATGGGTTCAGCATTTGTTTTCTTTGTACAGCCCCATAGTTGGATGCCATATGTCCAAACGGCTTTCAATACTTGCTTATATAACATTAGTTTGTTCTGGATAGATAGGTCAGAGTTCTTTCCTAGTAACCAGTACATTTTTCTGTACTTCAAGTTTAGTTCTTCTCTTTTCTTTTTGATGTGCTCTTTCCATTTAAGCTTTGCTTCCAAAGTCATTCCAAGGTATTTGGCGGTATTGGAGTAAGGTACTGCTGTTCTGTTTATATAAATTGGAACATTGTTTATGTTTGTATTTGTAAAGTTTATATGCGTCGATTTTGCTTCGTTTAGTTTCATGCGCCACACTGAGGGAAAAATCAATGCACTCCGTACAGAACCATAAATGTAAATTGTATGTACCGATGCTTGCAAAGGATTGCCATCGAAGGTCTATTCACTAAGTAAAGTTAATGTGTACTATTTATAATTCAAGTTATGTATCGACTAAAACTAAAAATATAGAATACCGATTTGTGTATTGGATACAGACGTAATATACTCATTACAAAACTATGGACCAGCTAAAGTCAAATATGTTTCGATATAATAAAATTTAAATTTAAAAATTAAGCTTATGTGCTGAGTATAAGCAATGTGTACTAATAGGCCAGGAAAAATAGGTTCCGAGGTTGAAAAAATTAATTCATGAAATATTAAAATTGGAATCGACGCAGAATTGCAACCTCTATAACATATCCAAAGTCCCCCAAAATCCCCGCATTGGCTTTTTGTGTAGATGCATTTGAAGAGGTGCAGACGGGGAGAATTTGGAGGTCTATCAAACTAAAATATTTGTTTGGGTAAAACCTGATCATATGATACATGCTTTAAGGGTAGTTTTTAACGCTGAATCTAATGAAACCAAATTCAAAATGATACAGCCACCCAAAAAGAAGTTATAGTCCTTTTTATGTATTGATGACTTTTTTTCAGGTACAACAGGTAAAATATTACCGAAAACCCTTTGAAAATAACGGTATGTTAATGAAACTTGGAATGAATGTTTCATTTGTCATAGGAACTAAGAATCAAGAGAGTCCCTAAAAATATCCATGGTCAAAGGGTGTTTTTTTAAGGGGGAGGGCAAGTGTAGAATGTTAACCATAGCACCCACGAAAAACTCTTGCACTCATGAAATTCGCCAAAAATATATAATTTGTCATGGCAACCAAGAATCAAAATAGTCTTCATAAATATTTGTTCTGGGGTTTTTATTAAAGAAAGGAAAATCTGGGCAGAAAAGTTGGAAGATTTGAGCCAAAATTCCGATTTGGTGTAATTGAGGTATATACACAAAGTATGGTATACGATTTAAGGGTATATTTTAACGCTAAATCTAATAAAAGCAAATCTAAAATGATACAAGCACCCTTAACAAAGTTATGGGCCTTTTCAAACAAAAATTAATTTTTGAAATCGTATTTTCCGTAGAACAAGTCAAAAGTTAACAGTCACCAATAACACTATTAGAACAAAGATATTTGTATGGACTATTTTGATTCTTGCTTGCCATGAAGAGTTTAATATTTTTGGCGAGTTTCATGAATGTAAGAGTTCTTACGTGGGTGTTATGGTTAACATTCTTTGTTGCCCCTCCCCTTAAAAAAACACCCTTTCACCATGGATATTTTTAGGGACTCTCTTGATTCTTAGTTCCTATGACAAATGAAACATTCATTCCAAGTTTCATTAACATTTCGTTATTTTCAAAGGGTTTTCGGTAATATTTTACCTGTTGTACCTGAAAAAAAGTCATCATTACATAAAAAGGACTATAACTTCTTTTTGGGTGGTTGTATCATTTTGAATTTGGTTTCATTAGATTCAGCGTTAAAAACTACCCTTAAAGCATGTATCATATGATCAGGTTATACCCAAACAAATATTTTAGTTTGATAGACCTCCAAATTCTCCCCGTCTGCACCTCTTCAAATGCATCTACACAAAAAGCCAATGCGGGGATTTTTGGGGACTTTGGATATGTTATAGAGGTTGCAATTTTGCGTCGATTCCAATTTTAATATTTCATGAATTAATTTTTTCAAGGTTCCCCATACGATTTGTGCTATTTTTCCTGGTCTATAAGTCTATCTCGATATATATTCAATAGAGACGTTTAATACCCAACACATATCAAGTGCCAGCCATCTAAATAAAGAATTATTAACTACATTAAGTTATGTGCTGTGTAAATACGACGTGTACTGAGTCTATGTCTACATTTATAGAATGCAGACGGTATATAATAAGCGCATATCAAGCGCCAGCCATCCAACAATAAAAAACATTTGATACATAAAGTTATATACTGAGTATATGCAACGTGCACTGAGTCTATAGTGACATTTATTCAATGCAAACAGTTTAAACTCAAGCGCCAGCCATCCACCAATAAAAAACATTTATTACATGAAGTTATGAATATGACGTGTACTGAGTCTATGTCGAGATTTATTCAATGCAGATGGTATTTACTCAGTTCATATCAAGCACCAGCCATCAAAGTATAGAAAACATTTATTACATAAAGTTATGTACTGAGTATATGCAACCTGCACAGAGTCAATGGTGACATTTGTTCAATACAGACGG
Organism: Dasysyrphus tricinctus; assembly: GCA_963921185.1. Lineage (NCBI taxonomy): Eukaryota > Metazoa > Arthropoda > Insecta > Diptera > Syrphidae > Dasysyrphus > Dasysyrphus tricinctus. Next base: position 20,392 of record CAWUEQ010000046.1, on the reverse strand, counting down.
TATAATACTCAACACATATCAAGCGCAACCCATGCAACTGAAACTGTTATACGTTACATTAAGTTATGTGTTGAGTAAATACGACGTGTGCCATTTCGACATTTATTCAATACAGACGGTATAAACTCAATACCTACACATGTATCTATTGACTAGCTACAGTGCTGAGTCCACGCAACTTGTACTGACTCTATGTGTATATTGAGCACTTCAGCCATCCAAGCAATGAGTTTCAACTTATTCAGTTTTGGCACCAGTTTTTTATGCCCCCAAGTGGCCTAGTGGATGCGTGCTATCTTCGTGTGTGAAAGGTTCCCAGTTCAAATCCGAGTAAGTATCACAAAGTATTTTTAAAATAAAATAAATATCTAGAAAATAAACTTTCAGAATAAGGTACGTTACAGAGGATTCTCTTAGATGTATGGACTCATAACATAAATGTGTAGTGACATATGGACTCATTACACAAATATGTGGAGTACATAGACATATGGAATCATATATAAATATGAATTGAGTACATAGACTCGTTACAAACATATGTAGTGAGGACATAAACACATGGAGTACATAAACATATGGACTCATTACATAAATATGTACTCATTACATACAAATTTGATCTGTCCTCACTACAAGGAATCTGTACTTATCACAGATAACCGGTTTGTTTTTAGTAAATGCATACATAAAATATTTATAATTATTTATTGAGTGCATAGACACTGTACTAATCGCAGAAAACTAACAGTTTTTTCAAAAAATGTCTAAATAGATTTATTTACATTTATTTAATAAGTGTATATGAGCTATACTCAGTACATCATCATGCGACAACCTACACATAATAATTTACTGAGTCCATGGAAAGTTTATATTTACGCAATGATACCAAAATATAGTGCATAGAATCTATTCTCACTACATAATCGTAAGCTGGCGTGGTACATATTCGTGTAATGAGTCTACAGAACTATTTATTAGCTGCTTCACTGCTAATAGGTTTATGTTGTCAGTATAGATTTCATTAGGTAATGAGTACAGAAAAGTATGTGTGCAGAAAAATATGGGATGAGTAAATAAAATGATGTGCTGAGTGCATACATTTTTCCCTCAGTGCATATCTGCGTCCAATCACTAACTTTATCAATGGATTTTGCAATTTTTGTGTAGCCTTCGTAACGGATTTATTTTGCAATATGATAAAAAAATAAGAAGTTTTTGATTTTGTATTAATAATTCTACAAAATACCGTTTACTCTAGCTTTCAAGCCTTGAATTTTCTGGTGGGTGGCATCTAAATGTAAAAAGTCCTGGCATGGAGCTATCAATTCAAAAAATTCAAATGCAGAAATATTTCTTAATTCAATTTTTGTAATAAGCTCAATTTCGATAAAATTGCAGTTAAGCCACTTTGGCTCTCACTGGCTTTTTAAGACTTAATTTTCTGACCACATATTCACATTGCACAAATGCACATTGCACATGTCACCCTCAGTTGTGCCAGTGCCGTAAAAAAAATAGTATAGTACCTATGATGTTTTAAAATGTTCCGAGAACGAAGAAGATATAAACAAAAAGTTTTTCCAAGGATTTTGTTCCGACTGTACAAATTAAAAATTATAATTTTCTCGTTTTCGCTTTGTTTTAGATATTTTAATTTTTAACTGGCTCTACCTTTACCAAACTACAACAGATCTATTCAAACGAACATTTGTAACCTGATCTAAAATTTGTTCTTGTGCGGATAACGATTTTGTAGGAATTTTGATATCAAACGTCATTTTTTAATTTTTGAGTTTATTCGCAAGTTTTTGGGTATAATTTTTGCTTCCTTATTATGAAAGCCCAATTAATACTCTTGAGACTTTATTGCAATTTTTTCACAAAAAAAAAAGGAATTAAAGACAACCAAAAATACAAAATTATATAACTGTGATCGACTTTGTTTTTAAAAGATTAACTAATTTTTTTCATTTGTTTGTTTTTTCCTAACCTAAAAAAGCGTTAGATGTAGTTTTATTTAATTGTGTCTATTTTATTAAAAAATTGAACTTTTCTAGAATTTCATTTTGGTATCAAAAGTACCAAAACAACTTAAAATATTCTTTTTTGTGAAAAAAATTTAAAAGGTTTTCAGAGTATTAAGTGGTCTTTCATGATAAGGATGAAAAAATAATGCTCTATCACTTATTTTATCAGAGCCAAATAAATCCGATCTCAACTTCGCATATCTACTTTCAAAAATAACAATCGGTTGGTATACTTGGGTAGTTCAGGGGGCCCCCTAAATCATGGGGCCCCCTAAATCATGGGGCCCTGGGCCCTGGCCCACCGGGCCCATGCCTAAAGACGTCACTGCAAAAATGTGAGTATACATTTCAACGAATTTTTCATTCGCTGCTTTGTGGAATGCGTCCTGATGTTGTGGAATAGCGTTTGACAGTTTTGTAGAAAATATAAAAACGTTAAATTTAACAATTTAAGCAAATTTTAGACCGTGTTTTCTTTTTAAAACTGTAGATATCCGTTATTTTGTATGATATTATCTGGTGATATGTTGACAATCAAAGCCAAAAGTATAATTTTTCATTAAAATGCCCATGAACCATGCAAAACTAAATTGTACAACACCAAAAAATTGATTTTTACTTGCGATATAGGTACTATAAGGCTAGTTTTGGATTCGTGCAAAAAAAAATTTGAGATAACAATCAAACATGATATTACGATGATAGATAACACCAAAAAAGTGGGTGAAACGATTCTGTCTGTCTGTCTGTCTATCTGTTCGTCTACAGCCTAAACGGCTTGATCGATTTTCTTCAAACCAGATTTTATTTTTCTGAAAAACTGCTCACAACAATGATTTTTGGTTTTCTTGAAAGCTTTGTGATTGATTTTAATCAAAATTCAAAAGAAAAAGTTCAAAAAGTACATTTTCTTTGAAAACATTTTAATGTGAAGAAGTGTTTTCTTTTTATTGAATGGTTGTTTTGTATATACCCGCCGTAATAGCTGCAAAGTTCTTAAGAACACCATATAATATTTTGAATATACAATCATTATTTTCTTACTTTCTACCTTTGTACCTACCCATTGTTCAAAAGAATTTTGGTAATAATTTTCTGTTTATGACAAAACTTTTGGTTTCAGTACCACCCCGGACAGAATTTTCTAGGGACGCTTAAATTTAATAACTATGCGAACAGCAGGGCACCTTCGGTAATCAGCAATATAGTTTCGCGAATCGGTATTTCAATTTATGGAGTCGTGAATACGGTCCCTGAAATTCAAGGCGTAGCCTTTCTGATCGCGTAAGCTCCTGCTTGGATTGCAAATTCAGTAATTCACATGAAAACATTAGCTGAGGGCGGCAAAACTTTACAGTCAATACCTATTAGTTATTTAATTTCTCCGCACCGTATATAGTGCCGCAAAATTTGCCGCCCCCCATAAAGTGCCACCCGGGGTGGACCGCCCCTCCGCCCCACCCACGCTACGCCACTGGTTTTTATACTTTTATTTATTTAGTTATCTCCTTATTACGTCAATAAGCGTAGAATAAAATTAACCCGAAGTCTCGAGATATTCGAGACTAATGAAATTTAACAAGGTTTTTTCTAAATTGTTATAGTAAAAAAACCGCTCGTTGAATTTTTTTTAAAGTTTTTTCTGCACTTAACGACATTATTATCAATAAAATTAAATCTATCTGAAGTCGACATCTCTATTCGTTCTTGAGATTTGCCGAACGAAGAAAAGTGAAGGAACGTAAGAACATACGAACGTACGAACATATGTTTTGTGATGGGTTTCGATTCTAGGAAGTTTGAAACGTGAAGATATGTCAAAATTGTCGATTTTACAAATCGGGCCAATTACCTACAATAACTGCCAATGGGAGAATTAAAAAAAGAATTTTTAAAAACCTAAAAAAATCAAGCCTCTTCATCGCATCGTAGGCATATACGAATCACCCCATTAACACTTCAAGCCTATTAAAGCAGTTACCTTTTATTTGACACACCTTTGTGTGATGATTAATTTTGCAAGAGTTATTAAATTAATACAATTCTTAGAACAGAAACTTGATAGCTACAAAGGTATCATATGTATGTTAAACTTGTCACCTGACAAACTTGCACGACACAGGACCCTGCTGTTGACGAAAACTGATCATATTTGTGTTACCGCAGTTAAAAATTTTCTTAGCTACTGCATTTTTGATAGCTTCTTTATAGTTTACCATCTCATAAAATTCTAATTAAACAAAAAATCCTATTGGCAACGTGATTGATGGATCTATGAAATAAATCGCTGGACCATTTAAGGAAAATACAAAAGAAATACAACACACTCCTATTACACGTTGAATATTCATTCAAAAGTTATTCCCTGACTATTATTCATCGTCACCCACCCACCTACCACACCGGCCGGCCGGCTTTTTCTTTAGCGAACTTAATTATAAAAAACAGAGGCAACAATTTGTCGGATTCTAACTCCCGGTGTGTATCTTACGTACCAGTAAATGTTAATGTATATATTGCTGCCCCACTACTGGACCAACCATTGTTAATTGTAAATGAATTAAACGTCATTTTAATCAAGCTTAGAATACAACTTTGTTTATTAGTGCGGCTGCTTATCTTGATAACACCTCATAAAGCCATCAACTGCAACTTTTCCAGCTGGAATTGCATCGTAATGAGTATTAGGTTTGCGTTTTGTGTTTGATGCGATTCCCTGACTTGTTCGCCTAATTAACCACGCGCGTTCTCAGGCGCAGCACGTTTGTTGTGGCTGATGCGTGGCGTGGCAGTATAAAGAAGCGCAATAAATTCCCATTACCGTCAATTTACATCAGCATCTGTTTTATGGTGTTTTTGAGGAATATTTTTTTTTTACTGTACAGTGTTTTTGTTCCGTGTTTTCCAACGCCTTGGACTTCAAGGAAACTAAAACTACCTTACACATAGCGCCCTCCGTATATTGTAATTTTAATTACTTTCAATGCAATGGTTTTAAGTTGCAGTTTTTTTTATTGTTGTAAGGCCTTACCTCACGCAAGCCGCAATAATTTCGAATTTATATGCGTTAGCATCACTTGACGTGACGTCGCCTTTGTCGTACAACTGATCGCACAGGAGATAGGCGCATAAGTATTAATATCGGATTTACTCAGACTGTTAATCGAGTGTTGTTGAGCCAATTACTTAATTAACCACGTGCTCTTAGGTTCTAGCGACAATTACTTTGCTAATAATAACTTTTATATTGGAATTAATAATTAATTGACAGAAAAGTGTTGCCATTTAAGCGAGAAAAGAGTTTCTTCGAAATGTATTTCTGGTTAGCATTTATTTTAGTGAAATGATCACTACTTATGGATTAAGCGAGTAGAAAAATTAGTAATGCAATTCCTCTATAAGAGCTGGTCTGCCTACTCGACAATGATGTATTATATTCGTTTAAAAGGTTATTGCCTACTCTATTAGCACTTCATTTTATTAAATAACCATTAAGTTGTAAAATATGGGGCTCTAGAGATATTTATTTGGCCTCAATTAGCATTGTGACCTTTTTTACTTCTCAACATCAATGTGTTGTACATCGTTGAGAAAGTTATTGCATGTACTTCACTTTGTTTAGTAACTGTTGACCTGTAGCACATTAGTTTTAAGAAATACTTACGTACTAACTTAAGGTGGCACTACAGTCCGGGGTGGACCAGGGCCTCAACCAACAAGCTTCTTCCAGCTGACTTGGTTTCTAGCTAGCTGTCCAACCAAGTTGCTTGAGGTCCTCTTCCACTTGCGTGCGCCACCTTTTACGCTGTCCACCTCTACTGCGTTGTCCCACGGGGTTGGATTCAAAGACTTTCCGGGACGAAGCATTGGTGTCCAATCGCTCTAGTTGACCCAGCCATCTCAGTCGCTGGCTTTTCATTTTTGTGCCTAGGTCAATGTCGCTGTACAGCCCGTAGAGTTCGTTGTTGTATCTTCTTCTCCATTTCCTATCTATGCAGACGAGACCAAAAATCACACGGAGAATTTTTATAGCGGATCCTAGGTAGAAAAAGTCTCTGACCAACTCAAAATTATATGCCTGTCTATAGTGACGATCTGTCTGATACGTCGGTGTTGGGTGTCCTTTCTTGTTGACAGCATAATATTTCGCTTTGCTTTCATTCACCATTAACCGCATCTTCTCGGCTTCCTTCTCGATACTCACGAAAGCATCACTGACATCTCACTTAGTTCGTCCGATTATGTCAAAAGTCAGCGTAAACGTGTAATTGGATGGACTTTTGAAAGATTGTGCCTCTAGTATTGACGTGAGAGTTTTGAACTATTCTTTCAAGAACGATGTTGAAGAAGTCGCATGACAGCGCGTCGCCTTGCCTAAAACATCAAGGGTGTCGGTGAGGTCTTTGCCGACCTTGATGGAGTTGCGTCATCATCGTTATCCTGCACAAACGGATGAGTTTAGCAGGGATGCCAAAACTAGACATTGCTCTATAATGCTCGTCTCTATAGATGCTGTCATACGCGGCCTTAAAATCGATGAAAAAGTGGTGGATATCGATTTGAAACCCCTGTATTTTTTTTTTCTAAGATCTGCCGTAGTGCGAATATTTGGTCGATGGATGGACCTATCAGGTTGTTGACGAATAGCTTCTACGGCAGAGAAGATCGTGTAGGCGATATTAAGGCCTCGTAGTTAGGTTAGGTTAGGTTAGGTGGGGTGATGATCCGGCAAGCCGAAAACATCTCACTCGGATCTCAATGGATCCATTGTGCTCCTCGGGATGTGAGAAATGTAGGAATAGGAGGGAAAGAGGAGGGATTTAGTGGAAGTTTTGGGAATGGGGTGCCTCCCTGAACCATCCTGTGCTTTGAATGAATTTCAGGATGTTTTTCAGTGGCAAAAGAGAGACGTCGCCCAGTTCGTCGAAGAAATATTCTCCGAGGGCTGCTTTTGTTGTTCTGGCTAGGCTGGGGCATTCACAGAGGAAGTGAGAAGAGCCCTCCTCCACCTCTTCGTCCTGACACCCTCTGCATAAGTCAGATGTGCCGATGCCCATTCTGCTCATGTGGGTTCCCATTGAGTTGTGACCCGTAAGGATTCCAACCAAGAGAGACAATTGAGGTCTGCTTAGCTTAAGTAAGTACTCCGTTTTGTTCTTTGAAATATCTGGCCAAAGATTCTTTGAAACCCGACAGGTGTCAATTGTTGACCATCTATCGTTAGCGGCCTTGAGGAAGCTTTGGTGAATTCTACTCTTTTCTTGCTGTAGTGGCATAAGTACCCAAGGTACAGTTTGGCTCGGTTCAAGTAGTGAACCGTTTTTGGCCAATTTATCAGCCATTTCGTTACCATATATGTCACGGTGACCAGGGACCCATCGAAGAGTGACTGAATTTGTTTCGGTTTTCCTTCCATAATTCCCTTGTCGGGATATCTGTTAGTGCGACTAGGTTAAAATCTATGTACGGTGAAATATAGTCCGTTTGAATGTCTGTGTCAGTGAAGTTCATTATAGTTCTGTGACCATAGTGGGCCTTTTTCCAATTTTTACACTCTTTAAGTCGTAAAGCACTTTTGGCCGCCAACTCCTTCGTGAACAGATCGAGTGGAGCAAGTGAAAGGAAAGTTTCTAGGGCTGCGGTTGGCGTGTTTCTCATGGCACTAGTTGTGCCTATACCATGCCAGTCTCTGAATTTTTGTCATGGCCTTAAGATTGGTTGCCTTTTCCAAGGCTGGCCACCAAACCAAACACGCGTACGTCAGGATAGGCCTTATAATGGCTGTGTACATCCAATGAATGGTTTTGGGGCTGGGTCCCCATCTCTTGCCGAAAATTCTACTGCATGTGTAGAAGGCTATTGCAGCTTTTTTTTCTCTTTCTTTTATGTTCTCTTTCCAGTTAAGTTTACGATCGATAATTAAACCAAGATATTTGGCCGTACCAGTTATATGGAGTGGCGTCCCATTTATGGTGGGGGGATTTATGTTTGGAATATTTCGTTTTTTCGTAAACAGAACCAGTTCCGTTTTTAGTGGGTTGACATTAATTTAACTAAGATCTGGTTTACAACAAGAAGCCAGAGCAGAGGAGATAAGACTCCTCCCTGTGGCGTACCTCTACACGTCCTAACTTTAAGTTTGCTACTACCCATTTCTGCATTAACAATTCTAGTCTGAAGCATGGAGTCAATCCAGTTTGACAACATCGGATCAATGCTGACAGAGTCAAGGGCTTGACGAATTGCTCCATTTTCAACGTTATTGAAGGCCCCTTCAATGTCAAGGAATGCTCCTAAGGTAAATTCTTTAAAGTGAATTGATTTCTCAATCGTGCCGACCACTTCATGAAGTGCCGTCTCAACAGATTTGCCCTTCATGTATGCATGTTGGGCCTGTGAGAGAACACTATCATTTAGCATCAGGCGAATGTGCGTTTCTATCAGCCTTTCTAAGGTTTTAAGAAGAAAGGAGGATAGGCTAATTGGTCTAAAATCTTTCGGTTCAGTGTGAGTGGGCTTGCCAGCTTTCGGAATGAAAATGACATTAACTTCCCTCCAACTAGATGGAATATAATTGATGTTTAAACACCCTTTGAATATTTCCACCAGTAGCGGTACAGTTACGTCTTTAGAGCTTTGGAGCATAATTGGAATTATTCCATCAGGCCCTGCAGACTTGTACGCTGAGAAGGAGTCTATGGCCCAGGCCACCTTAGGGCAGTCTATAATTTGACTGCCAATACTAGAAGTCTGGCATATGTTGGGGCCCCTATCCATAAGAGATGCATCAAAAGTACATCCAGGGAAGTGGGTGCTCATAAGCGACTCTAAGGTTTCAGAGCAGGAATCAGTCCAGGTTCCACCCAGTCTTTTAAGAAAGCCAGGAGGTGTGTGGACCTGTGACATGACTTTTCTGAGCCTAGCAGCGTCATTAGTAGACTCTATGTCTGTACAGAACTTCCGCCAGGCTGCTCTTTTCGCATACGTCGTTCTATTCTTATATTCGTTTTTGCTGATCCTGAAAATATCCCAGTCAGCAGGTTCATTACTATATTTTGCTCTATTATAAAGCCTCCTAGATTTCTTCCTTAGGGTGGCCAGCTCTTTAGACCACCAAACTGGGTTGAGTTTGCCTTTCCCTTTGGTAATGGGGCAAGAACTTACGAAAGCGCTGTGAATAGCTGACGTCAGTTCATTAACATGTTTTTCAATATCCGAAGAGCTTAAAACAGGTACAATGATTTCATAACGGCCCAAGGAAGCGGCCAATCTTTCGTTGAAGGCTACCCAGTTTGTCTTTCTGGGGTTTCTGTAGGGCTTTGTGATCTCTGTTTTGTGTTCTACTTGGAATGTTATCATTCTATGGTCTGAGAATGTAACATTACTCGAGACTTTCCAATTACTGACCGCAATGGAATCAGAATTGGTGGAAAGTGTCACATCGAGCACTTCTCTTCTATTTCTTGTAATGAATGTTGGTTCATTACCTCTATTTAAGATCAAAATGTTTTTCTTTATAATATAGTCAAAAAGTGACTCACCCCTTGCGTTTGTATCCGTGCTCCCCCACTGAATGTGATGAGCATTAGCATCGCAGCATACGAGAAGAGCCCGGTTCATCTCCTGGCATGTAAATGGAGGCCTCGTAGTTGGTGGCAGTCCAGAGGATCGTCTTTCTTGAGAATCGGGCAAACAATGCTGAGGTTCCATTCATCGCGCATATTTTGCAGATGAGGTACTCCTAACCAATTCATTTCCAGCTGCTTTGAATAGCTTAGCCACAAGGCCATCAGCTCCAGCAGCTTTATTTGACTTAAGTTAAGATATAGCAACTTCTTCCTCGTCGAGATCGGGTGGATGGAATTGTTAGCCTACTCGTCCAGGTTGAATGGTACAATCTGCATGGTGGCGGAATTTGGTTCGTCATCACCGTTTTACAATTTGCAGAAATGATTTTTTCATATCCTCAGCACCGACTGGGATTCTACCATGATATTCCCCATGCATGTACTTTCTGCCATTCTTCGTTGAACCAGAGGTTTCCCTGTGGTGGTCGCGTGAGGCCCAGCAAGTCAGAGGTGGCACCTCAGATGGCTTCCTGGCAGTTCTTCCACTGGTTCTCGAAACTTGCAGTTGGCGACAAAGTACTATTTAAGAGGGCGCGAGAGACTCAAGCTTCCTCACAGTATTTCCTTGTTTTGGCTTTGGTCTGGATATCCGTAGCAACGAGGTAGTGGTCCGAGTCAACGTTGGCTCCTCGGAACCTTCAGGCATCTTGACCAGGAATTCACCATGTCCACTACCCCTTGCGTATATCGAGATGTGGGAACTGAGTACTAGCTATCACAACGTCGTTTCGCCCTGCAGCAAAGTCAGTTAACCTGATTCCACCGTAGTAGATGTCGCAGTCTTTCAGTTTTCTTTTGCCCGGCACATCCCATCACACTTCTTGGATGGTGGTGATGTCTGCTTTGTAGCAGTCTAGGGCTTCTGCTAAGTGTTCGGCTGCACGAGGTCTATAGGAGGACAGAACATTCCACGTGCAGATCCAAAGTTCGTTGTCCTTATTTCGTTTGCTAGGTTCGTCAACAGTTAATCCATTCGTATCGGAGGCTTTTTGTTGCTTCGCAACTAAATAGCCTTACATGGCCGGGAAGTCACCCCGCCGGCACGACCCCCAACCTGGAGGATCAGACCCTTACAATATAATTCAAGGGCGGGGAGCCGGATTAACAGCTTCTAATAAGCCTGTGCTCCGAATATGTCGTATTAGCTGGTATAAGGTGTTCACTAAGTTGTTCAACCTAATTGGAACTGAAGACGCCTCCGTTGATTCCATCTGGAGACATTTTCTGTTGCCAACCTGTATAAAGGAGAAGTGCCTTAGGGAACACTCCTCCGCTCCCGCTCTCTCGTTTGCTGCCACCTCAAACCGTCCATAGGGATTGGGACCCCATATTCAATAAAAAGGATATACAGTCGACTCCCTCTAACTCGAATTTTCACGGGATATCAATTTAATGCAATAAAATTTTTTTTTGCGTAACTAATTCGCAATTAATTAGCTCTCAATAATCAAATTTTTTCAGCTCGATTATCTTTATTTTTGAGAAAGTTGTCCTGCTAAGTTCATATGAAGTTAGCAGGACACCCATTTTTTCGCAAACCAAAAATGCAATAAAATTTTTGTTTGCGTAACTAATTCGCAATTAATTAGTTCTCAATAATAAACTTTTTTCACCTCGATTATCTCTATTTTTGAGAAAGTTGTCCTGCTAAGTTCATATGAAGTTAGCAGGACACCCATTTTTTCCTAAACCAAAAAAGCAATTAATTTTTTTTTTGCGTAACTAATTCGCAATTAATTAGCAACTAATGATAGGATAGTTTTTAACATGAATTTCCAAAAGTGTCCTGCTAACTTTATATACATATTCTCCTGTGGGCTAATTATTTAAATTTTGTTCATTTGTCTTATAGCGATACTGAGAATTGAAAGAGAAGTTGTCTTAAAAGCATTTTCAATTCCAATATGTTTTAAAATGGCCTATTAAAAACTGAAACTTTATATGTTTTCCAAATAACATTTGGCAACACTCAACAAATGTCAGAAATATGGGCCCTACCCTTCAGCAAACATTTTTCTATACCACACCCATCTATTTAGCCGAATGAAGTATATTGGAGCCATTTCACTGTTTGAACAATATAATCCACATCAGAAACGGAAATGAGCCATATCGAGATTTATTTCGTGCGATATCTGCTGCTGTGTTGTTCGCCCGGATTAACTATGTCTTTCGAATGACAATTAGCAGACAACGCAGCACTTTTGATTGAACTCCAACAAACTACTGATCAGCGGTGGTGTGGCGTCATGGCGCAGTGGTGGTGGTGTCACGCGAGGGGGACTGATGTATATTGTGATGCAGGAAGACTCAACATGATAAAATGATTAATTGAATTCCTTGTGGGGCTTGCCGCTGGCTGGCGGCAGTTAATGCGGCAACGGCAGCCAAAGAGCGAGTTATGAGTTTTTAATTAATCTAATCCCTTCTCTGTGAGAATTGAGAAACTCAATCATATAGAAACCTAGACGACACGAAACGCACGAATTCAAAGCGCTAATTTGCATGAATATTATTAGATACCAACTCGATTGACGCGAAATTTTTATTTTCCTCGCATAAATATTCATGACCACATAACGGCATATGGCACTTTTGAAGTAATAATTATGTTTTATTCGCAAGACAAACATTGGGCTGAATTTAACTTTGAACGAACAAGCGGCGCAAATGAATCAGCGTCTTTCTTATTTGGGTTTACTAACAGCAACTATTATCGATTTTGGCCATCATTAGATGCTTTTGGCGGAAATCTCCCACTGGGTTTGATTGTTTCTTAATGAGTCAAATCAATTATGCAAAATAAAAAAGTATTTAGATGTGCTCATTTGGTCTTCTAGCTTCTCTATTAAGATCGTTGATTTTTGATTAAATTTGTAAATTTGCGGGTTTCTGGCATAACTGGCTTGAAACATGCTTTTGAAGAATTGTAAACAGGAAAATGAAAGTTAATTAGAACATTGATATTTAAGGAATGTATCGATAAGGATTTTTGAAAGTCTCTTGAATATTTTTTAGAACCGGAATGTTGTCACTCAGCTTATTGATAAAGATGTCACAACAAACATTCTTTGAACATTAATATATTAACTTAGGCCCAGGTTGTCGATGTGAGATCATCCTAGAGTTGGGGTCAAACATGAATAAACTCCCCAAACGTGTGATGGTGTAATCAGTGTGACTTTGTAGTGATTCGAATGAATTTGGAATGATGGAATGGTCAAAATTATTTTTGGTCCATTGTGAGGAAGTCTATTTCCCATAGTGGGCAGCTTGTGTTAGACCATCCCGATGATGGCTGATGTGCCTGTCGAACTCTCGGCTTGGGATTCACCGCTGGTGAAGCAAACAAAGTTTTTACTTGAGAAATGACAACTAATGGTAATTATTTCCCAGGGGGAGCCAAAATCTGGCGAATCCTTCTGCGGTTGCAACAGCTGCAGTAAACCGCTCATCGGATGGGGTAGGGCATATACATATCATGTAACAGAAAACATCAAAACGCTACAAATAATAATGAATCAGCAAAAGGTTTAAGGAATCTTTCTATTCCCGCAAAGGGTACTTTCGGCTACAAAACACGTACAAAGATTGTATCATTAAGCGTTCGTTTTTCGCACAGGATAGGAAGATAGGTACGAGCAAGGTGAACATGAAATGCAATACTTTAACATCAGTATTTCGGACCTAAGTGAAACTTAGTGCGGAGGGCTGAATATAGCGCTGATGACTTAGGAATGACGAGAATGATGTACTCCAGTGAAGATGGAAACGATGGAGGTCCAAGATTGAATTTTTAAATTAATTTTAATTTTTTTTTTAATTCTTCTATTCGATCCAAGATTGAATGGTGTGGGTATTATGCTTACTAAGGCGCAAGTTATATAGCGATCAGAAAAAACCATCCAAACAAAAAAATTATTCAACCCTCTACTGCATGAATTATGAAGGAAATGAAAACAAAAATAATTGGACATTAATAAACCTTTATTTGGGGTTAAGAAAGGGTTTTACATATATTTTTTTTTTTTACATACATGTATATAATGTTTTACATAAATAACCCATAGGTATATAGGTTATCATGCACTGAAGCCATTTTCAGTAACAAATTAAGAACCCGTATATGGTTTATTATGCATTAAAGGCTAAATTAATTCAATTTGGTTTGCTTTTGAAGTTTTGTCAAACAATTCGTTTATCATTAAAGCACCATAATACGTTAAATTTCCAGCACAACGTTAATGTTTTTATCCCACAAATTCCACATTCATGGCTCTTTTTGCCATTCTGGCCTATGGTCATAATAATTATTACACCTCAAAGTGTTCAACGAAAAATCATATATTCTATCTCGTTTTCCTCTGAGCGTTCTTGAATTTTTGACGGCCCTGGGGTTCTGTGGCTTGTATGACTGTCTAATGTTCTGCTACCCGTTTAACTTCACAATCCTAGTTTTTTTTTTCAAACTCGATTTCGTCGTCTTCGGAACTTTTGGTTCGGGTTCGTCATCGGAGTAATCGCTCTCTATCTCCGGAATTAAAACTGGAGCTTCTACCATGTTGAAATTCACAACGAGGAACATATTTATCACCAGAATCGGAAGCTAGACAAACATCATTCGAAAGCTATCGCCAGGTAATTCATTAATTAGCTTATTGTTTCCAAATAAACTCTTTGACTTTCTTCTACAAGTCAAAACATATATTTTTGCAAATTTGATAAAATTGGCCTGTTTAATGTACTTTCCAAAATGGTATAACACATGTTTGTGTCTACAACCATTACCAATAAAATTGGCATTTAATCTACAAAAGTATTTTATTAACATTTTATCAGATGAAATTAAGTTACTAAATTAAGTAAACACTACGACGACGAATGAATGACTAATATTGTTTTTTTTTAATTTGTATTGCATTTAAAAATAACCGTTCTTAAATAAAGGCAGTAGCATTTAGCACTAGTTGCTGAATTTTTTTTAAATAATTTTTTTAATTAATTTTTTAATAAAAAAATGATTAAATATTTATTTTCATCAAAGTTTGTAAGTTAATAAAAAGACAAAAACTGAAAACTTTCGTGGCAAATAATGTTTAAGAAATCTCCTTTGAATGTACTTTCCCAAATGGTAAATCACAAGCTTCTATCTGCAGCAATAATACATTAAATTGGCTTTTAATCTACTAGAGAAGATTTTTAACACTTTCTCAAGTCAAAATTGACTTGAATAGGACAGATCGCAGTACCAATTCAGAATCAATTACTGGGCAGGTATCCTGAATGGACAAATTATAGGCCCTTTTGAATTACCAGGCAACTTAGATGGTGAAGCCTATCTTAATTTCTTGCAAACTAATTTGCCAAATCTGTTGCAAGAAGTGCCCGAGAAGCTAAGGAATTCAATGTGGCTTCAAAACGATGGATGTCCTGCTCATTATGCTGTAAATGTAAGGAGGTACTTGAATCAAACGTATCCCAACAGGTGGATAGGCCGTCTGGGCCCAATTTTGTGGCCACCACGTTCACCAGACCTAAATCATATGGACTTTTTCTACTGGGGGTGCCTGAAAGAAATGGTTTATACTAAACCAATTACTTCCATTACGGAACTGCGTCGTCGTGTTCAAGACGCTGTGATGAAAATAAATGAGCTCCAATATGCTCGTTTTATTGAGATGTCCTTCATTAGAAGATGCAGAGCCTGTATCACAGTGAATGGGGCACAGTTTGATCACTTGATATAAATTTATTTAAGAATACAAATAAATCATAATTTTTAATACTGTTGTTTTTATTTATCGCATTTCCCATACCTAATTCAAAACCTTTTTGAAAGTGCATACTATTATTTTAGTTAGTGAATTTAGCAGACATAATAGTGACACTGGTATATCTATTGACTTTTCCTTACAACTCAATTTTTGCTGTCATCAAACTTTGATGAAAATAAATATTTAATCATTTTTTTATTAAAAAAAATAATTAAAAAAATTATTTAAAAAAAAAATCCAGCAACTAGTGTTAAATGTTACTGCTTTTATTTAAGAATGGTTATTTTTAAATGCAATAAAAATAAAAAAAACAATATGAGTCATTCATTCGTCGTCGTAGTGTTAACTTAATTTAGTAACTTAAATTCATCTGATAAAATGTTAAAAAAACACTTTTGTAGATTAAATGCCAATTTTATTGGTAATGGTTGTAGACACAAACATGTGTTATACCATTTTGGAAAGTACATTAAACAGGCCAGTTTTTATCAAATATGCCATTTATGTTCTCATACATTTTTTTCCCTTTATTATTTTTCAAACTTTGATGAAAAAAAATATTGAATTATTTTTGAATAGAAAAATAATTTTAAAAAATTATAACACAAAAAATGCATTAGCTGGTGTTAAAATTTACTACCCATCATTTAGAACGGTTATTTAAAAATATTATAAAAATACAAAAATAATAAGAATCCTTTATGGGTGCAGTTCTAATTAAGTATTTTAGGAGACCCTGAATTTTTTAACATTTTTCGAAAATAAATTATACCATGGAGACCACAAGAAATATATTTTTTATATTTTTTTCTGAGCAGTCTTAAGGCCTGCTATCACCAGTTGCAGTATTATCCACTCATTACGGGACACCCTGTATATCGAAATGGATGGATAAAAAATTGTGTAAAACAAACAATAGAAAAAGTTAAAAAATCAGGTAACATTTTTTTTTTTAATAATTTAGGTTACTTTTTTTGGAGCAGGACAGGCTAAAGACATGTTGAAACAAAATAAAGCAGAGACTCATGGCTGTATACGAACACGATTGTAAATTACCTAACCTTAAGCATCAAAAAACTATGTATTTCTGTTTTGTTTACTTTCGTAGGTAAAAGTATAGAAAGCAATTTAATTTTAAAAACAAAATTAAAGAAAAACATATATGTATTAGGTATTGTACAATATACAAGAACACATATTGTACCTTTATTAATATTTTTCAAGCAATACCTTCCTAATTTTCTGCTTATTCTCCTTAGTTAGGCATCAGCTTTAAAATATTTTATGCCCGAACATACAGAAAACAATACTCCGTTATAAGCAGTTTCCCTCCCCCACATAGCTGCATTAATTAAACTTTGTCAACGCCCATACTGCAATAATAGAGCCCACCATAAAATGTCCATCAGTTAATCTCGTATTGAAAAAAAAGAAAAGAATCAGAAGAAAAAACCCACAAAAGACCGTAAAACCTCAATAATAGTGAATTGGTTTTTAAATGGCCAACACACACGCGCTTTACAGCATCATCCTTGATGTCTCATGCTGTGTCCTTCGTCAGATCAGAAATTTCACCAAAACATAAAATAATGAGCTAGCAGAGAGTTTATCCTTAACTCTTTCTTCGTACTCTATGGGAGTCTATTCAATATAGAAATTATTAGACTCGAATTGTGATCCTTTTTGCACCATCCCACTTTTTCATTCAAATATCAAAAGAAAAAATATGGATCCTTATTTTTTTCAGAGTTTAGTTGCTAGTGTTTCAGAAAAGAGATCTGGCAAAACTGGACAATTATGATTTATGGCATCACCGCCCATCGTTAGATACAGCTTGGTTTCCAACAAACAATAACCAAAGGACCTCTTTATGATTACACGCAAATTTCCCAAGACTGCCTGCCTGTCTAGCAAGACTGAACGCATAGAGATTATGCTCAAACCCTTTCGTTAGTGAGTTTACCTTTAACCATCAAACACCAGTATAGGATTATTCCTTGTGTTTCTTAAGTCGTAATCTTGTTAGTTTGGTTGTGAGATTATAGAACGGAATAGAGGTATCCTTTAGAGATACTGATATCGTCCTCAGTGCTATTGTTTGATTGTTTTGTCACTAGGCGAAAAGGATTATTCGACTGTATCCAATTCCAAGGGATGTTTTTTTTTTCTTTTTTGAAATCCTGTTAAGGGATCTCGGCTTTGGAAAGTTATTCTTCGCCTTGAGATTGTAAATGGTTGTCAATATAGAAGCTAAATTGGCAAGGATTGATTTCGAAAAATAAATAAACATTTTGGTTTGGGATTAACAGCTACTGAGTCCATCAGATCCAATTAAGCAATTATATAGGTGTACCCGAATACTTTACCAAAGGGATTGAGGTTTCTGCGGGTAAAATTTGAAAACTCGGAGGGATATGCTGTTGATTTTTTGAACCTTATATAGTGCAACTGTAACAACATTAAAGTTGTAACTGCATTTATTATTTGTTCAGAAAGAAAATATTTATTTTATCCGTGTATTTGGATTGAAGATGATCTACAAATATTTACACAGAATTGTTTTGGTTGATTTTTGACACTTTCACAGGATAAATATTGGGTCCTATACACGTTTTTATGTCAGTGGTCTTAACTGAAACGGAATATCCTATCGCAGATGTATAAAAGCTTTAAAATATGTAACTCAAATGCTATGCTGGTTTGAAGGTTACTCGATGTGTTATCTAAGCTAAAGATGTTATTAAGTGTAAAAAGGTTGAATATTTTTTACTAATCTAAGAAAAAGACGAAACTGCTTGATCACATACGAAGGAATACCTTTACCTTATCCCAGATTATTGTCTCCTTGTGTCCTGTTTTTACACCTGCTTACATTTACGTTACAATAATATTACTTTAAACAAAAAATCAAGAAAACACTTGCTTATCATCAACTCAATAAAATTTTTAATTCAATAAATTTGTCACCAAAGTCTGGATCCTTTTTCACTTCCAAATTCCAAATTCCTATATTATCTTATCAGTCTTTGGTCATTTGTAGTACAAGAGTGTTTCTTAGTAATCACCTTCTCTTCTCGACTCGAACCAATGTCCATTTCAATCCAAAATCACACCACAGATCACATAACGAAGATGATATAGAAAACGAAATCATTTTCAAATGAAAAAAAAAACAAAAAAAAAAGATCGAAAGAAAAAAAAACACCAAGGAATACAACAAAAAAAGAAGAGATACAAAAAAAAATATACAGAGATGATCCTGAGTCCATATCAGGGTAATTATGGTTAAATAAGATAGCGATCTTGTTCCATGGTGACATTTATTTATTTTATTTAATTCCATGTATTAATCTTCCAGGAAAAACGTTAAACGCTAAACATCCAGGTACAACACATCCAACATCCACTCGGATGTGTTATTTTGCTCTCGGTCTTTTACTCTGTCCCCCGCGTGATAGGTAAAGTTGGTTTTTGTTTGAGTGTTGCCAGAAGTTTTTAAATTAGTTCATTGAATTGAAGAAGCCCGATAATAACGCAAAGAAAACTTGCATATTATTTATTGTTTGTATTTATAAGATGGCATTACGCATGCAATAATACCACGTTGTTCAAATATCCACCGTGGCCCTGGTAGGTGGAACGTTTTCGAGAGGTCCAACTTTCTATGACTTTGTGGAATAAATATGGCTGAATTGTCTGGATGGTATACGACTTTATTGTTATTTTTTTAACCTTAAACTTTAAACATTTCCCTAAAACCTTAACCCTTAACCCTAAACCTAAACCCTAAACCCTAAGCCCTAAACTCTAAACCCTAAACCCTAACCCTAAACCCTAAACCCTAAACCCTAAACCCTAAACCCTAAACCCTAAACCCTAAACCCTAAACCCTAAACCCTAAACCCTAAACCCTAAACCCTAAACCCTAAACCCTAAACCCTAAACCCTAAACCCTAAACCCTAAACCCTAAACCCTAAACCCTAAACCCTAAACCCTAAACCCTAAACCCTAAACCCTAAACCCTAAACCCTAAACCCTAAACCCTAAACCCTAAACCCTAAACCCTAAACCCTAAACCCTAAACCCTAAACCCTAAACCCTAAACCCTAAACCCTAAACCCTAAACCCTAAACCCTAAACCCTAAACCCTAAACCCTAAACCCTAAACCCTAAACCCTAAACCCTAAACCCTAAACCCTAAACCCTAAACCCTAAACCCTAAACCCTAAACCCTAAACCCTAAACCCTAAACCCTAAACCCTAAACCCTAAACCCTAAACCCTAAACCCTAAACCCTAAACCCTAAACCCTAAACCCTAAACCCTAAACCCTAAACCCTAAACCCTAAACCCTAAACCCTAAACCCTAAACCCTAAACCCTAAACCCTAAACCCTAAACCCTAAACCCTAAACCCTAAACCCTAAACCCTAAACCCTAAACCCTAAACCCTAAACCCTAAACCCTAAACCCTAAACCCTAAACCCTAAACCCTAAACCCTAAACCCTAAACCCTAAACCCTAAACCCTAAACCCTAAACCCTAAACCTAAACCCTAAACCCTAAACCCTAAACCCTAAACCCTAAACCCTAACCCTAAACCCTAAACCCTAAACCCTAAACCCTAAACCCTAAACCCTAAACCCTAAACCCTAAACCCTAAACCCTAAACCCTAAACCCTAAACCCTAAACCCTAACCCTAAACCCTAAACCCTAAACCCTAAACCCTAAACCCTAAACCCTAAACCCTAAACCCTAAACCCTAAACCCTAAACCCTAAACCCTAAACCCTAAACCCTAAACCCTAAACCCTAAACCCTAAACCCTAAACCCTAAACCCTAAACCCTAAACCCTAAGCCCTAAACCCTAAACCCTAGTCCCTAATCCCTAAACCCTAAACCCTAAACCATAAACCCAGAACCCTAAACCCTAAACCTTAAACCCTAAACCCTAAAT